>JAQMYL010000008.1:19331278-19349627 GCA_030014365.1 Clarias pachynema
TGTCTTGTCTAGTCCAGTTGGTATCCCCATGTCTGTATTGTATTAGTGTGTGTATTCCCTAGTCTGTGTTTGTGTTTCTCTATTGATGGCATGCTCCACGTTTTATGCCAACTTCCGCAGTTCATGTTTTGTTTTTGTTTCATTATTATCATTAAAGACTTTGTTACACCTTAACCCCCTCTGCGCCTATGCCTCACCCACACCCACAGTCCAACATCCAGCAGTACGTGACATGTACAAATAACTATATAGTATTTTCAAGTTTTTAAATAAGGTTTACAGCAATTGCAGCAATTACCCAATATGGGAAACCTTACAAAATTATTTTATCTCTTATAAACAGGTATTTATAAACGATCAATTCTTCTTAGAACTTAAGGAAAACATTGACTTTCTTATACCTTTCATAGTGAGTTATTAATTTTTCATCTAACAAAAATATAATACACAGAATGGCCTGTCTCGAATCCACTCTTCTATGATCAAGTCTCTGTTACAATATACATATAATACAATATAATGTTTATCATCTTTAAACAAACATAATACTGCTTGAAAGCAGGTATTAGGCAGAATAAACATTATTTTGTCGAAAAAACTGCCAGAGAGGTCAACTTAGAGTTTTTATTCATTTACTTGCTGAGTACCAATAAAAAATTTGTCCCCATAACCACACATGGCATTTCTGTCATGCTGAAGAATTGAGACAGATGGACTTAATGCGCATAGTGTTTCATCCATTATTTCTAAAGAATTGAGTGATTGTAATCCTCAGGAAATTATTTCCACTATTTACGAGTGCTGTTTATGAGGGTTTACAAGTGGCAACCCTTGTGAAAAATTCAATATATTCAATTTATTACATTATAATAATCTATTACATCTTAGCAAATAAATAAGAAACTTTAAAATAATGAAATATATTAGGCATTATTTATAAAAGAATATGAACATTTCACTCACTCACTCATCGTCATTACCGCTTAATCCTGTATTCAGGGTCGCGGGGGGCCTGGAGCCTATTCCAGAAGACTTAGGGCACGAGGCGGGGTACACCCTGGACAAGGCGCCATTCCATCGCAGGGCACACAGAACATTTTAAAGCTTGAAATTAATAAAACGTGGTCTAGACATGCAGTACTAGTCAAAAGCTTAGAAACAAGTTTGGATTTATTTTCCACATTCTTGAACAATATTGGAATTTTTTCAAAACTATGAAATCACGCATAAATAGATAATTAAGTAACAACAACAATTGTTGTTATATTAAGACACGAAGGTCCGCGGTTCTGGAACAGTTCTTTCAAAAACAGTGTTGTCAAGTGCATTTGCAAAACCCGTCAAGCACCATGATGAAACTGGCTCTGATGAGGACCTTCCCAGGAGAGCAAGACCAAAGCTAAAAAAGTTCATTTGCAGCTACCAGCCTCAAAAAACAGCAATTAACATCACTGCATTAGAGCCATCATGAAGGCTTTACAGAGCAGATTTTGGAGGCCTTCAGTATGGATGTTTTACAGTGTGGAAAGAAATAAAAATCAGACCATGCAGTTAGAAAATGTGCTGAGATCTTTTTTTGCACTATTCATCAAAACATAAACTGATATGAACTTCCAGGGCAATCACTGAGAAATTAAAAAATAAAATATATATTAGTTTTTTGTTTTATTCATTAAAAGTAGTTAGTTGCATTTGTTAAACAAGCATTTAAAGTGCAGCTGTGACAGAGTTTTTACAATAAAATGAAATAAGGAATGTTTGTAACACAGCACAGATCCTTTAAAATTAACTGTCATCCTTTCATGTTATAATGAAAATTAATATACATGTAGATGTAGATTATATATAATGGAAATAGGGTTTTAAGCATTATTCCTCTGCTTCATCACCGAGGGCCCTCTCTTTCTCTTTTCTGTTTCTCTTCTCTTTTTCTTCGCTTTCTACTTCATATAAGTCTTCTTAGGCATAGCCACTTTTTTCATTTTTTCATTCAGTTGATGTAGTTTCTATGTATCCACTCCCAGCACTTTCTTCATGTGCTCATAGACCACATAGGAGATACTAACAGCAGGAATGACTTTTAGGAAATTAGGGGCAATGCCACGGTACAGTCCTGGGACACCCTCTTGGGTCAATATGTCCTTGAACTGGGCTACCATGGATAGCTTTGGAGCACCCTCTGTGTAAGCTGCAGAGACAAAAGCACGGGTCACCATTACAAAAAAGCACATAGGGAATCCACAAAATAGACTAGTGCTTTGTTGTATACCACCCAATTCATTTCAGAATTATCCCTTATAAGGGAATGATTGGAGTCAGGTTGGAGATGCATGAATATCTTCAGTCAAGAACATATTTACAAAACTAAACAAAAAATAAGGCAATGGTATTGATACTTTGGCTATTAACACTAACAAAAGTACAAACAGATTGGAATAAGTTTGTGCCCAAAACTTGGCTTGGGCTAGGGCTAAGGACAGGAGGCCACTGTCTAGACCTCTAAGAGGAGAGCCTGGAAAGAACATGGCATCCTCAAAAACAGAAAGCATGTAGGCATGACATTCTCGTGGCTGGCAGTTGGTGCCAGCATGATTTTAAAAGTCATCTGGAGGAGGACGAACATCCTTCTGTAGGCATGACTTGGGCAGAGCAGGGCATGCCTCGAGCAAAACAGGGCATGGTTCAGGTTTAGGTTAAAAACTCCCAACCATTGGAAAGCACCAGCATCAGTCATGCTTATGTTGCAGAAAGTTTATCAAGCTGAATGCCACGTTGAGTTCTTTGTCATGGATCCAGATGTTGGCCTTGCATTCTGTTATTGAATTAAAATTAAGTTCCCACACCACAAAGGAAGCATAAAGAAAAATCATGACCTCCTCACACACACTAAACCCCATGTCAGACAAAATAATGTTGTTGTGCAACAATTTATTTAAGAAAGAATTTGTTCATGATTATCACATAATCCAGGACATCACTCACCCTGGGCCTGCATGCGAGTACGGATAAGGGCTAACGGGTAACTGGCTAGCTGGCCACAGGTGCTTGACACAGTACCACAGCCAAGCAAAACCAAAACACCAGGATCAGCTGAACCCATACAGTATTGCTGTAGCCAAGCATTTTTGAGAGTCTGAGGAGAGAGTGAGAGAAAACTGGAGACAAAAGGCAAAAATACTGTATATGGTAAAAAAAACCTACAAACATACCCACATGATAGAAGACAGAATGAACTAGGGTTGTCATGGAATATATGGATGATTTGTGGCAAGTCCTTACATGAACATACCTCATAAACTGCCAAATCAATTCCAGCATAAGGAATGATGCCAATTGTGTTAGGTACGTAGCCCCTATAAAAGGCACGCACCCCTTCCTTATGAAAAATATGCTTGGCGCAGTCTACCATCCCAGAGTACTGCCCTGTCTTCCGGAGAGTAAGACGCGTCTTCAACACCTAGGGGAGAATTGTAGAAACAGTGTTTATGGTTTATGGTGAAAAAAAATTGAAAATAAAAATAATTTAGACAAAAACCTTTAACCAATCAGTAATTACAGCCATTTTCATACACACACAAACACACACACCAGTGACCCAGTTCCTTTATCAGCCATACATGCTTATGCCATGACACTGCCTCCACCATATTTGACAGATTTGGTTGCTGTGGATCATGAGCTGTTCTTTTCTTTCTTTTTCCGTACATTTCCTGTCATTCTGGTACAATTAGTCATAAAGTAATGAGGGAACAACCCACATCTGGCCACGTATCTGATTGTCTGCCATTTTATCCATTATTTATGGACCCCTACAGGTCTAATGTTAATTCAGTTCAGATGGAGATGGTGGAAGATGTTTTTCTTATGTTGGACCTAGTGATCCAGAGAAAAAAAGAAATGCAAGTTCTTTATAAAAAAATATTTGAATGTGTTTATTTTAATTAAGATTAATTGAATTCTTGGTTCATGCAGCATCTCATGGAGGTGATTAGTCTGTGGCACTGCACTGAGGGGTTATTGAAGACCAGCTTGCTTTGATAGCAGCTTTCAACTTGCGTGCATTTTAGGTCAGGTGTTTCTCGTCTTCTTCTTGACAATACCCAATAGATTCTCTATGGAGTTCAGTTCAGGTGAGTTGCCTGGCCAATCAAACCAAGTAATATCATGGTCAGCAAACCAGTTAGTGGTAGTTTTGGCACTGTGAGACGTTGTACTGGAAAAGGAAATCAGAATCTCCGTAAAACTTGTCAGGAGATGGAAGCCTGACAAGGTCTAAAATCTCCTGGTAGATGGCTGTGTTGACTTTGGACTTGATAAAGCACAGTTGACCAAGACTGGCAGATGAAATTGCACCCCAAATTATCACAGACTGTGGAAACTTCACTCCGGACGTCAAACCGCTTGGATTCTGTTACTCACCACTCTCCCTCAGACTCTGAAACCTTAATTTGAAATGTAAAATTTACTTTCATTTGAGTTCTCCCAAGTTCCTGAATATGCTTTGCTTGACAATTTTCTTTGGCCATCCCTACTGTATCGCTTATGCACCTTTTCCTACCACACTTTTCCGTTTAAGTTGACTTTCTGTGCATCTGCTTCAATACAGCACTCTGTGAACAGTCAGCCCTTTCATCGATAACCTTTTGTGGCTTATCCTCCTTGTGGAGGGTGTCAATGATCATCCTCTGGACAACTGTCAAGTCAGCAGTCTTCTCCTGAACTAGACTGAGATACACTGCATTTATTCTGTATGAACAGTTAACTTACTTAAACTCAAAATGAAATATTGCAATATTTTGAGATACTGGATTTTTTTATTTCCATGATCCGTAAGCCATAATCAGCTAAATTAAAACAAAAAAAGCTTGACATATTGTATTTTACATGTAATTGATCTAGGATATATGAGTTCCACTTTTTAAATGAAATTATGAAAGAAAGAAAAAATCTTGTTTTTTGAAATGCACTGTATACTTAACATGATTTGTATTAATGTATGTGACTGGAATGCTGCAATGTACTGCATCCCATCAGAATTATTCTGCCTTGCACCCAGTGTTGTGGTGATAGGCTCCATAGTTATTATACATTTTATAGTTTTATAGTAATTATTTGAACAACAATAAGTTAATTTCTATATTTTTCCTATATATACCTTAAAAATAAATAATGTATTGACGTTCTCAATAGGGCATAAAACACTTTGAAACTCAAAAAATGAAATATAAATGAAGATTATGATGATGAAGATTATATCTACTGATTTCAAGTATATCCAAGTGCATCAGATATTCTGAAACTGCAAGAAAATCACAAATCACATCTTCCTCAGACTCACTTACTTACCTCCATGGGGTAGATGATAGTCTGAGCAGTGGCTCCAGCCAAAGATCCAGCAACAAACCTCTCCTGAACCCTGAGTGCACCCCCATCCTTGGTGCCTCGAATTAGCCATTTTATCTACAGATATGACAGGATTTGACATGATATATAAAAGGATAGTCACTAATTTGCTATTTTCTCATTACCAGATTGGGAGTAAACAAATATCAATTGCCTGTCCAAAAAAACAATGCACACTACAATATTTCATTGGATTCTTTAGCCTTGATTAGAGCATGCATTTACAGTCGCATTGTTTTGAAAACTTTATGCAAATTTACAATGTTTTTCCTTCCTGAGATACATACTTTTAATAGAGTTAAGGTCTTTGGGATGTGCAAGGGAAGCCTTTATGGAGTGTTTAAACTGTCCTCTCATCAATAGATGATTTTGCGAAGGGGTGACCAGTGTGAAAATGATTCCTCATGCTCACAGAAACGTTCTTTCACAATGATGTTGCAGAAATACAGTATATTATCTTGTTTTGTTTTGATATTTAATATATGGCTAAACAATCAGCTTCCACCATTTTAGCTATATCTGTTATAACTGCTCTGAGATTAAGATTAAATGGGCATAAATACAGTAAGCAGGAAATTGTGTCTATTGTCAAGTGTACACCTCACAACTAATTATTTTATTACAGAAATTGTAAAGAATACCATTACAGATGCCAACTATTTTTTTTTTTACCATAAAGGAATTTCCATGTTTGGTAGAAGACAAACAACTATGCATTTCCACTAAAATGTGAAGTGTGATTGTGCAATAAGGGATTGATGCTGTCAAAATTCAGACCCAGGTCACGTGTGATGCTAACCACTGGACTATAAGAATTGCTATGACATAATAATATTAATAAAAACAATAGCTACACTAGTGAAGACCTCCTACATGATGGATAGAAAAGCTGGGTACAAGTGTAAAAGAGTTGGACTTGGATTTGGAGAAGAAGCAGCTCTGAATTACATGTGAAAAAATAAATGTTCAAAGATGGCAGATGACAATAAGGAAAGTTAAGTTGAAATATTAAGAAAACTGAGATTTAGTCCTTTTTCTCTGTTTTTCTGTAAACATTTAACTTTATGTTAAAGCTACCATACCACTATTACATTATGTCAATAGTCATAATTAAACTGATAAACTAATAAAATAATGTCATGGTTATTTAAGTTTTATTTCATTGTACTTGTCTCTTGGTAATGGCCGCTCCAAGAAAACTTTTCAGACCAACTTTGTAAAAATTGTATTTGTCGTTTGTCTGTGTATCCGTGCCGTGCTGGTTTCTCATCATCCATTTGTTTCTGTTTCTTTTTTATTGCTTATTTTACCTTTTTCTTGGCCCGTTTAAGGGAACTGAAGGAAGATTTTAAGCCAAAAACGCTCTTTACCAGTGCCTATTAGAATTACATTAAAAAAATCTTTCTATTTTCTTTACACTATATTTCACCCAGTACTGATCTTTTAACTCTGCTGATTGTTCTTGTGTTTTTAGTAGAAATGTTCTGTCTTGCGTGGTTTGCACATGCTTGCACTTGTGCACATTATAAAGTCTTGTGTTTATAGTTTAAGTTATTTCTGTGTAGTCTGAAGTAGTTCTGGGTTATTTCTGGGTTACGCCATGGTCCTCTGGGAACATTGTTTAGTTTCACTGTGTACTCTACTACTGTATATGGTTGGAATGCCAATAAATACTTGACTTGACTTTGAGCTCATGGCTGCCAAAAACGTCAGGTGCAGTGATTGGTTGACAGAATGAGCAAGGCATTGGCTAGTGAGGGCAAATATAACTGTTTTCAAAGTGGAAAAATGGATAAGGCCTTCTAAATGTATTTTTTACTTTCCTGGCTGGACAACTGCATTAGACATTCCACAGAACCAAGAGCTTATTTGTTTTGTCCAAGTAGAGCCTTGAGTGAGCATTGACAAGTTGTCATGACTTCTTTGATTAGAGGGAAAACCTGGGGAACACCTGGTGTGATGTCACACATCCATGAGAAGATTCTGGCTGAGACAAACTCTAAAAATACACTAAAATGTAAAATAAAACATTGGGTGTAAAATATTAAAAGTTTATATTCTGTCTGTGAATGTCCATCTATCTTTAAGATATATTTAAATGGTAATTTAATGCAGATTTTTTCCTGCCTATATTTTAACTGTAACCCAAGTTGGGTAAATATTAGAAGGAAACATTGCTTATTACTTCCTGTGACTGCTTTCAACATATAGTCTTCCCTCAATTTATTTCTCTTATGCTTATGTGCATTAAAGATTTGATCGTGATAATATTGTATCGAGAGACCCCTGGTGATTCCCACTTGTAGCAGATAGCAGGCAATGTAGGTAACAACAGAAGACACTATTGTTTTAGTGGCAAAAGAGCAAAAGGCAAAGATGTATATGTAAAAACATTGAATGTAAAGTGTCCTACTTGTTCATATGCCATAAACTTGATTGCAGACTCAGGAGCAATTTTGACAACATTTATGCCATTTCCCCTCCACAAGGCCATGATACCCCCCTCTTGCACCATTCGCTGCAGTCCACACCACAGGCTACCACCTGATGATCCATGAACCTGCAGCAACAAGCAATCTTCCTTAACAGAAGCAGAAAATGCTTACATGTGTTATTAATTTGTAATTAATTTGAAGAAAAACATTGTGTCTGTGTAACAGAGCACTTCTTTGGCATTGTCCAATCAACTACTATTATTCCAAAAGGAATGAACAAAATTAACTTGAAAATAATTAGATTAGAAGCTGCAGTACATGTTCATTCCCTCATCACATTTTACTATTTTTACTATTTGTATTTGTCAAATCAATAGAAAGAAAGAACTTTGACCAAAGTTTCTGTCTTTACCTGTAAGAAAACTTTAAGTCTGTCTAGTGGAGCGGTTCCGGTTCTAGATACGGCTCCTGCAATCGCTCCTGCAACTAGCTGCCTCCAGACCACTCCTGCCCGTCGTTCCCGGTCAGAAAATTCATCTGGCACTGTCAGGTGTTCTCCAATATCAACCATCTATACCAACATGTATCAGAGTATTTTCCTTTGCCAAAAGATTTATAACAACAACAACAAAAAAGAAAAGTGCTTTTAAAAAAACTAACCAAAGAGTGCTTCCAAAAATGGGCAATTTCCTCCATGTTGTGTAATGGATTGAAAAGGAAATGATCTCGCCATTCGTTCCAGTTGATGGTCATTGTGCCATCTCTGTCCATACTGAAAATCAAACAGAAAAGCTAAATAAAGGAACAGATTTGCCAGTTATCATGGAAAAATTTGACAAAGACTTTGATCTGTCATGAGAGATTGTTATCTTTCCCTATTCACAAACCTTTGCAGTATCCGGGACGCCTGCTCAATCGACACTTTAACACCCAGACTTTGCAAAGACTGCTGGATTTCCCCTACATCTATACGACCTAAATAATGGCAAAGCAAGTCATCATTTTTCATCATTATCATCATCATCATCATCATCATAATCATCATTTCTTTCAAAAAGAAAGAAATTAAGAAAGAAAGAAAAAAAGACAGTTTTGAAGCCAGATGAACTTGTACCCGAGTGATAGAAAGAGTATAAAAAAGGAAAGTACTGTATTGGCTCATGATCCAAAGCATGCCACATCTTAGGTCAAAGATGGTGGAGGTAATATTCTATCATGCACATATACAGTATGGCTGCCAGTAGAATTGGGTCACTTTCTTAATTGATGTTGTGATGCAGATAGAAGCAGCAGGATGGATTCCAAGTGTGCAGAAGTAAACTTTCTGCACAGATTCAGTTTCATGCTGCAAAAGTATTATACAGTACATATGTATAATGACCCGGGTCAAAAACCTGATGTCAACCAGATTAAACATGGTTTTCACTTACCAACGACAAAACTAAAGGCAGCAAGACCCACAAACATGCAACAAGTTAAAGCAGATGCAGTAAAGGCATGGCAAAGATGCTCAAGAGAGGAAACTCAGTATTTGGTGACTGCAGCAAGTCATTAACCACAACATTTTTAAATCAAAGTATTAAATATAATAATTACATTTATGATTAGGTTAGTTTGTCCAATCATTAATGGTCCTGTAAAAATGGAAGGACTATGTAAAAATGTCTATAATTCCTAAATGGTTATAATGAAATAAAACCCTTGAATTAAAGCTAAAGCTAGTCTTCAATCACATCTTGTTTCCTTCATTCAAATCCACTGAGGTGAGATAAAAAGATTTTTAAAAATTACTTAAAGTCCAATGTATGAAAGATTTAAATGCTTATGCCTGCTAAGTAATTAAAATATACAAGGTTTACTCACATAACCTCATATACTGGTCTAATCATGTTAGTAATTTCCTCTAAAAATTTAGTTTATTTCTAGAAATTAGTGCCTTCTAATACTATAATCAGATAATTTGAAAAGATCAAATAAAGTGTCAGAATACTGCATAACATTTAATTGCTAAAATCTAGGTACTGTTTTAAATTAAGTTAAATAAATTAAATTAATATATTTATAGCAATAGATAGCAATAGATATTGTCACATTATTGATGGAAACTACACACAGCCAGTGGAAAAGATTAGTGACTGATGTATTTTAGTTTTCCTTTGTGTGAACTGCATACAAACCATCATTGTTGTTGTCCAGACTACGGAATATGAGTCTGAGCTCTTTCTCATGAATGCGTAAATACTGGGCAAACTCCTCAAAGTCCAACTGTCCATCATGATTGGTATCACTCACACGCACTATCTGCAAGAATCAGAAGCATTAGTCAGACAGGAGTGAGAAGTAGGGCGAGGCAGATCAAAGAAGCTGGGGTAAATTAAAAGGAATAAAAGTGAGACAGGTAACAAGCTTTGTAACAAGAGCTACAGTAGGTGAGTCATATTTATATAGTTTGACATCAGTTGTTTGGAAATATCAGGATATTTATATATCATAGTTAATTAAGATTAAAATGAGGTTTACATCAGCTGTCAAGTTTTGTTAAGTAATTCAGTTTATCAGGAATTTGGTTTAATTTGCACATTAACAAACATTCATTTAAATTTAAACAAGTAAACTGTAATTAGCATTGAAAAAACGCATACAGTCAATTTAAACAGCTATCCTCTTATCATTATCTATACTGCTTTATACTGCATACAGGGTCGCTGGGAGCCTGGAGCTCATCCCAGGAGACTTAGGGCATGTGGCAGGTTACTCCCTCGACAGGGTGCCAATACATCTCAGGGCACACACATACTCACTCACACTACGGGCACACCAATTAGCCTAATCTGTATGTCTTTGGTCTGTGGGAGGAAACTCATCAAGCATAGGAAGAACATACAAACTCCATGCACACGGACGCGAGGCAGGAATAAAACTCTAAACCACTTTTTGTTGCTTTGACACATATTGTACTGCAATCATTGACAACATCTTTAAAACTTCATTACTCTTTTCTTTTCTCAGTCACACACAACCACCAGCAAAACTCTATGTATTGAGAGCTCTATGTATTTTCTTTGCATGTTAACGTACCACAGTAGAATCCCGTTATAATGGAATCTCTGCTATAACAGACAAGGTCTGCAGGACCTACTGTACATACAGTACATGTGCAAAAAAATAATAAGAAAACGTTGAATATAACAACTTACGTAATATAAGGGAACTTCACTTATTCTGGACTAATAGTTAGGTTGCCAAGGATGCTAATTTTATTCAGTTATAACAGAAGACTAGTAGTTTCATGTTGTAAGTTTGCACTGGTGAGATGAACTAATTAACGCATGACTTTAACAGTTTATAAATAGCTACAACATAACACACCAGAACAACAGGAATTAGCGACCATGGTTGGCTTCCCAAACCCCATTAACTATTCTTGGCATTAACAGGTTGCATATGCTCCTTGTTAATTACTCTTGGTTGGACTTAACATTGTTTTTGTTTCCTGGTTTCCAGCCCAGCAAACTGCCAAAACCTCTTCTTTAATAGAGGTCTGTACGCCTGCTGATGATCAATTAATCAAGAGCTGATGATAAGCAGCACCTGGCTACAGCTTAACCTCTTACATCCTGTGGAAGCAGTAAGGGAGTACTTAGAAATTTCCATGTTTCTTTATTTCTTTTTGGCTTAATTTGTGTTAAATTAATAATGGCATAGTAAAAAAAAGTTATTCGTCTGAAGTTGTATTTGTGTAATTCTAAGACCTGCTACGATCAGATAATTTTTATGATGTATTTACACAAAAAAAAAACACAGAATCTAATTTTTACACATGCCTGTAGTTGTGATTTTTTTATTCAGATTTTTTTTTATGATGCAGCTTTAACAAATAATTAACTGATCTCCAATTATGTTCATTCATGATTTTTTTTCAGACCACATTTCTTTCATAAAGTTGACTATCTTTCCAGGTTTTTTATCATGCTCTTATCTCAGTTTCAAGTCTCCTTAGTTGTTTTCTTTGCTTGATGCAGCCCACTATCTTCTGAAGAACAGTAACTTTTCCATGACCACAGAATACGTCTCCTGATACAGTTGTTAGTTGTTAGTAATAAGCTACGCAGTGCATCAGTTAGGGTAAAAAGAATTGTTAACTGAACATATTGATCACAGCAGTAATTATTCAATCAACGACTCTTCAGTATGTGCTAATTTAAATCTAAACGGTGACTTTTGGGGGGCAGGCAGTGCATGTTTATGCTGTAAATAGCATGGAAATGCTCATCAACCTGCACCACAGTTCCAGCAGCTGGTGTCTCTAAAGTAGGCATTAATCTCAAGCCTAGTGCTTCTATATTAATGTCTATTGTGACATTGTAACATTTTTTTCTAATCAAGCTTTAGCTCCATTGTACTTTTACAAGATAAGTTAATAAAATAGTAAAAACAAGAAAAGGCATCTACATATATATTAGATAAGTATATAAAAAATATTATTTGAGTCAAATTGTGTATATTTGTTGTTATAGATAGTGCTAAGACAGTGTTACAAAAAAGTCCACAGCAGCTATCTTGTTTTTAGCCAGTGCACACAGCATGTTGCTTGGTTTTACATGTATCACTAACATAGAAACAGAGCCTAAGCTAAAGGGTTCTACATCTCTGAAACATACATAAGTGTATGTAATGGAGCTGAACTAATCTCCCCTGAGCTCAGCACTTCAGTGCATTGTTAGTCAGCTCCTACGTGTGGCTCATACTCTCTCTCAGCTTCTCTAATCTGTGTTCCCATACAAGAGGTCGCTCACTCTTCCTTTTAAGCCAAGTCCTCTGTCCATTTCTCTTCATGCCAGAGTAGTGTTTTGAAAGAACATACCTTTGTCTGCTTAGTGGAATTTGCAGCAATGTCTCTGTATGCTGTATCTCTGCTCAAGTCACAGTGCAGCATCAGAGGAATGGAATGATTAGCAAGCAGTATTGCTATTGCATGTAAAGTGCACTTTGCATGCTGTAATCAGCATTATGCTGTAGTTAGGGAAATGCTCTGTAAGTGCTTGTCAGAGATGCTTTGGCCAGTTTGCACATTAATTATGTCCATCACTAATTTTGTCTGGGGGAAACAAGGCCACTATCCTGGCATGAAATACAGGAGGTTTGGAAAAGCTGACAAAGTGTGTTCAATTAAAGATAAATTATGGACTTCCTTTAAGTTAGAGGATAGAGCCCTTGTTACTACAAGCCAACTCAAACAATATGTCACATATTTTCTAATGACACAGTTGACTGTGGGCAATAAAGTACAATACTAGCATTATTTTCATCCAATTTACATCAACAAACTCCCTGCTCATGGTGCAGATTTAAAAATGATAGGATTAATCTTATTAACAAAAAATAAGATTAAAACTCTATATTCAGGAGTATAGAGTTTAAATCTACTTTCTTTACGAGGACTTTTGATTGTGCAGAATAACAGTAAAAACTACTACCATTTCTCGATATAATCCCCAGGAAATCTAATGCCCACTTGTCCCAGTGTTTCACTAGTGCTTGGTCCCTAGTTCCCTCCAGGAACTCTTTTAATGGACCAAACCTGTGGAAATTGCTTAGAGAGAGATCAGGACACTACAAGGATGTGGCAATAACTCCCAGCCGAATTTCTGCAAGTTGTGTGTGTGATTGATCGTGTCTACAGTTTCCACAAACAGATGCACTTCTTCCACAAGCTGGAGACAAGTCATGAATGTTCATGGGAACTATTGCACTGGGCTCTGGGCCATATTGTCCAGGTTAGTCATTCGCAGACGTACAGCCAACTTCAAAGTGTTTGCATCATTCAAATATTTTACTGAGTCACATAACCGAACTTCGAAGTCGTCTATAAGCGTCAATCGATTTTACGCCTTCATTCACTAGAAATTTCCTCATAAGTGCGGGTTTGACTTCAGCATTTTTCAGAACATTGGCTGGGATAACCCGTACCTCAGGAACGGCGTCCCAGAAGGCCAGATCTCACTCCATGTGATTTTTTTCCCCCTGTGATGCTACGCAAAGGAGGAGCCTCTCAAACTGGAAGAATTGGAGGCAGTACACTGCATTGTATTAGAAATATAGACGTTACTACCATTTTTAATGCCTAATTACTTTTAACCGATCCTGTAGTATATTTGGTGAAACTGCAAGGAAGGATAGAACCTGAAACCTCAACCATGACTAAAACATTAGATCTCTGAATTATTCAGAAATCCGCCCAGGTGGGTTGCAACTTTAGAAGTTCCAGTACTCTCACCCTTCTGTTATTACTCAAGCTTTTTGGTCTAGACTACAATCACACCACTGCATTAAACAGATTACCTGTGGGACCACCCCTCGACCCAGTTTTTGTGTGTGTGTGTGTGTGTGTGTGTGTGTGGATTAATTGGTTCATATACACAGAACTAGAAGCCGCTGCACAATCCTATCAAATCTGCGAAGCTTAAAAACGTGAACCACAAACTAAAACGTTCAGTTTCCCGCCTGTTCACGCGCCCTGTGGTGAACTCTCGCGCGTGCCTCACCTCGTCCACGTCACTGCGGATGACCCCCCACGCCGCGAGGCCACTGCGAAGTTCATTGATGTCTATCCTCCCGTCTTTATTCACATCGAGCTGCTCGAACAGTTCAACCCATCGTTTCTTCCGCTCAGCTTCTGATCCGCAGTCACCCTGACAGCGAGTCCGGGTCCAACCGAAACGCAGCCGAACCCTCTCTTCTCCCATGTGAAACACCGAGTTGTCCCGAGTGTTAATACGAACCAGGGTGATTTCGATGGCACTAATCCCAGCTGGCACACTCTGGTCGTCAAAGATGGGCAAAACGGCCGGCAATTGACTGATGCACCTGTGTTCGTGTTCTTTAGAAGTGCGATAACTCTCTCTCTCTCTCTCTCTCTCACACACACACACACAGCACAGCTCCTCTGCTCCGATCACACGCGCTTTAATCCTGTGTTCACTACAGTGTGCACAACATGCCTTTGTGTAATATTAATCCCTGTATCAGTTGAACTGATTCTATGCGGCGATGCGTAATTCCATGAACAGCTTACGGATTCCGGTGACATTCTCACCCCGACGCTGCTCCTGAGTTGCTCTGCATCGTAAGCTCCACTCACACTCACAGTTTACCGCATAGCCTGCATAATGATGTGCGACTGCTGCTGTCGGGTCTGAACACCGGATCCTTATTACAGGAACTGTTAAACTCCTGTGGAGGATTTCTCTTCAGCAGCGACCATTTTTCATCTCGTTATGCTTCATCCCCCCCCCCTCTGTCTTGCGCAGTAGACTGTACACTCGCTGTACACTCGTGCCTGAGGATCAGGATGAAATTCCAATTGCATTCAATTATTTCCAAAAGTACAGTGAGGAAAAACAAAGCTGTGATAACCTATATAAATTATCCTACAGTATAGCTAGTGCGTCTCAACCCTTATCCTGGAGCTGAGCTGACCTGCACAGTTCAGTGTTTTCCATGCTCTAACCAACACACACACACACACACACACACACACTGTTATTTAGCTGATTGGTTAAATCAGGCCCACAAGATGGCATACTGGTTAGCACTGTCGCCTTCCTCCTCCAGGTTCCGGGTCCGATTCCTATCTTGGGTCTGTGTGCATGGAGTTTGCATGTTCTCCATGTGCATGATGGGTTTCCTCCGGATACTCCGGTTTCTTTCCACAGTCCAAAGATATCGAATCTTAATTGGTGTTCACAAATTGACCATAATGTGTGTGTGTGTGTGTGTGTGTGTGTGTGTGTGTGTGCCCTACGATAGATTAGATTGTACCCACATTGTGGTCTCCTGGGATAGGCTCTGGGCCACTCACAACCTTGTACAGTATACAGGATGAAATGGTATAGATGATGAATGAATAGATAAATCAGGTGTTGGGCACTAAAAAAAAAAACACTAAAATGTGCAGGGCAGGTGGTCCTTCAAGAACAGGGTTGAGAACCTCTGCCCTAGAGAATTCTTATGATATTCTTAGCTGTTATGTCTAATAAATAGGCTACAGAACTTTGTACTTGTGGTTAAACTTGGTTTTATGCAACATGGTAACTCACATCATTCTATGTTTCAGCTAATTGTAAAAATATTTTAACTGCAAGAAAGTCACTAATTGTCCTTTATCTAGGCTCCAACATTCTAAGAAAAAGTACTATACTTCCCACCTCCAAGGATGAATCCTTTTGACACTGCAAACCGGACAGTATAATCACACACAAAGTATGTTTATTTAACTGTCTTTCCAGCCACAGTGAGACTGATGGCAAAAGAAACAAGGTGTCTGTCTCACCCCTGTGAGTTATTTTTTATCTCTGTCATACAGAGAACTGCTGCTATAACCAGAGTACATGTATCTGGTATCGAGCACACTATCCTCCACTTATTTATCAACAAGAACAAAGTGCAATATAAAAACTAACATCACATGTGCTGCTTATTGCTACTGCAATAATTTCCCTCCTGGGATCAATAAAGTATACCTATCTATTTATTTATCTATTAAACCTTATGACATGCAATTTCTAAATTTGAAGTACAGTCGTTCAATATCTGGGCATCATATTTTGCGCATATCACAGTGTAATAGATAATTGTTATAATTTTGTATTGTTAGAGTCTATTATCTTAAATCCTTCTTCTATTTATTCTTGTATTATTCTTGTATTACAGTATATTTTCATTTTACTTTATCTATCTTTTCTTATCACTGACTCAGAGAGCTTCTGCACAACAACAAAAAAATCCAATGTACTCATACTGTCAGTATGTGTACAAATGTGTACAAATAAAGTGTCTTGTATCTTGAATCTTGAAACTTCAATATTTATCTCTCTTATACAGTGTTGTTTTTCCCTCTAGACTTATAGATTATAACAGCCAGTATAGTTGTGACAGTGGATGGATTCCAATTTAAATCTTATCTCCGTTAAGCAAACATGATGGGATTTAACTGTATTGACTTGCGGCAGCACGGTGGCTTAATGGTTAGCACTGTCACCTTCATCTCGTGCTTCTTGTCTATGTGCATGGAGTGCATGGAGTTTACATGTTCTTCCCGTGCTTGGTGGGTTTCCTCTGAGTGCTCGGGTTTCTTCCATAGTCCAAAAACATGCATATTAGGGTAGTTGGCATTCCCTAAGCGCCTAAAGTTCCCCGCGACCCTGTATACAGGATAAATCGGTATAGACGATGAGTAAGTAAGTGTATTGACTTGACATGTTATAGTGTACATGTAAAAAAGATCAAACAAATAAATAGAATATTACATTTTACAGTTAAGATTTACTCTTTGCATGCAGAATATTTAAGGGACACCACATTAGTGAAAAGCAAAGGTAGAATTTGGTGTCTTTTTTTTACTAATCTAATGCTCAGCTGAATGCTCAGATCATATCCAGGTGTAAGCTGTTAAAGTAAAAATAAATAGAAAACATAGAAAAGTGCACACCGAACAAGGATTAATAAATGTAAAGTAGATCTGCTGTGTAGCGGCGAAGTACAACTGATCGGAAACAAATGAATCAGCACTTGTGGCATTAGATAACAAGATTAGAGATAAGAAGGAGCCCATGATGCTGCACTGTGCTAGGATAATTGATATTAGGATAATTAATATAATGTCTGAACAAATTCTCCTGTGCTATTTCAAATGAATGTTTAGACACAGTATCACTTAGGGCATGGCAAATATGTACTTCACAATTGAGAACACTCTCACCGTGAGAGTTTGGATCCTGATGAGCAACATCTACACAACAGTTGGTGGATTGACAGCCAACATCCAAAGTTTATTATTTTTTAAGAAATCATTCTAATACCTCTTAATTCAGAGACTGTATTTGGGATGCAGCGAAGGACATAATCTGCAAAAACATTGCGTGCAGTACATATCCCGCCAGGGTCAACTCCATAGACCTGACACCAGTCAGTTTAGACAAATATGATTAAACCCCAAATACAGCTATGAAATATGCAATTGTATATGCTCGTCTTTGCCGCTATTTTAGTAACATATTAACATTGGTTAATAAAGTTTACAAATCCTATACAGAGTAATAGACAGAGTAATAGAGAGTAAAGACACCATAGGTAACATATTACTCCAGTACAAGTAGAAATCCTGCATTTACATTTCCACTGAAATAAAGTACAAAAGTACTTGTCTTCAAATGTACTTACTGTAAGTATCAATATAAATAGGGACAAGGTTTTGTCTGTACTTTAGTCAGACAAAGTTAAACATGCACAATAAATGAGATCAAAATGTTGAGTAGAAGTGAAGTTATGAGCAGTTATGTGCCAGATTATAAACCACATGTTTTGACAGCATTTAATGAAACTTTGGCAGTACTTAGACATCTGCCTAAAGTTTAGCCTACACCATACAGTAAGTGAAATCAAATGTTGAGTAAAAACGATGTTATGAACAACTATGTGCCAGATTTAATAATCTACTATGAAAAAAGTTT
>JAQMYL010000008.1:19349727-19360825 GCA_030014365.1 Clarias pachynema
GAGAATGGTCCAATCACATGAGCCCAAATATTTAAAAACAATATTGATTCGCTAAGAACAAAAGTGGGAGGGTTCAAGGATGACTTGAAAAAAATCCAATTAGAGCTCAGCCTCAAATCACATGCTTTTCAAAAATGTACGTGCCTACATAGACACTCGTTTGTCTGGTGCCCTGCGTACACTAACACAAATGAACGTAATATAGTTTAGATTTTTTTTTTAATTGTAAATAAATTATATTAAGAAATACAGATGAATATTGTGACTAAATGACTTTATTTCATTATTAAAAATAAAAAATTATTATGTTAAATAATTACATGTTAAAGAACCATTCTTCTCTGCCTAACTTTAAGGGGGCGGCGCCCCAGCGCTCCTTATTGACCGGCCGCCACTGGTGGGCTTCAACCTGAAATAATAATATGACTGATTACATTAAAGCTGATCAGCTTATGTCCAGCTTTAACCTTTTAACCATCATTAACTTATGTCAAGGCTAGTCTAGTCAAAACTAAAGTACTATGATTTATTATGCCTCTGATGGTATTATTTTTGCGATTAGACTACTGTAGTTTGTCTAGCAAATCTGCAAATGCTCTAGAGAATTTAGAGAATTTGTAGGCTGATGATGACTGATGTTTTGTCATGTTGCTAAAGCATTTTTTAACAAATTTTTGCAGTGTAGCCGGACTCATTATTTGTCTAAAAGAGGCTATTGCCATTATGGAATATAGTTGCCATAAAGGGGTGTACTTGTTGGCCAATGTTTCATAGCAGAACATTGCCCCGAATATCCATTATTCTGCCGGCTTGCCTTGTTTCCATTGTACAGTACATCCTGGAGTCCCAGCAGTCCAAATGAAAATATGGTTTATCAGACCAGGTAGGCGCTAACCACCACATACCAGGAGCACACCACAAGACCTGCTGGTTGAAGATACTTTCTTCCCTTCTGTACTCCAGTTCTTTGTTTGCCCAGCTTGATATCTCAAGTCTAAATTACCATATGCTAATTCGACTGATGACTCTTTGTTCCTTGTGTGCATTCCAAAATGGTGAATTTTACATAATGAATACAATTTCATTAGGTTGCCTTAAAGACAATATATTATATTGGTTATAAAATAATCTTCAAACAGCTTGCTTGGAATCTGATATGGTGTGCAGAAAAGTGAATGGCAGTGAATCAATAACACTCCTGTTACTGCAGTGCTGTTGATTTATCGTTCCGGCAACTCACAGCAATACTCCACTCTAAAATATAGCCTTTCCGTCCCAATATCCAATGGGTCATAGAATTTTTTTCTATGGGCTGAGCTAGGTTTCTAAGTGCCGTTGCAAGCACTTACACGTCTGATAAAAGCTCAAAAGAATTGGTGCTTGAAAGGATGCCAAGTAAGTGCAGACAATTTTGCTGAGGTTTTGGCATGCTTCAAAAGACTGTGTAGAGATTACATTAGTGTTACATTCATTGTTTTATGATTGATTGTGCAAAGCTCACAGAAGCCTACTGGAGAACTATTATAGTTTTGTTATGGATTCTAGTAGTCAGAAAATATCCACATTAATTATATAATCCTTTTTAAAATTTGGTAGTAATTTTGAAGAGATAAGAGACCTAGCATTTAGAAAA
The DNA here is from genome assembly GCA_030014365.1 of Clarias pachynema. NCBI lineage: Eukaryota > Metazoa > Chordata > Actinopteri > Siluriformes > Clariidae > Clarias > Clarias pachynema. The sequence goes on from JAQMYL010000008.1 coordinate 19,351,361, forward strand.
TGTGTTAAATGCAAGTAAAACATGACCTCCAACCTCTGGCAAAGCATTTTCTGTCTGAGAGCTATCACTCACTGAACATTTTCTCTTTTTCAAACCATTCAGAATTTGGTGTAAAAAAAACATGAAAGCATGGATCCATCCTGCTTTCTATCAACAATTCAACCTGCTGGTAATGGTGTAATGGTGTGGGGATATTTTCTTGGCACATTTTAAAAATATACAATTTAAAAACTGTTTATGTAACAACTGCAGCAGCAACCCCATTTCCCCTCTCGTCTGTTCCAACCACTCAGCATTCAGCATCACCAGTATACTAATTACTAGCCTGATCATCTGTCATCATCGACACCTGTTTCATACTGGGTCATGCCTTGGATGTTTTTTATGCTTGAATCATTTAAATGTCAGTGTGGCTTAATCAAAAAACATTCTACTATGGGTACAGGGACTGAACTGACAATGAGAGTAAAAAAAAAAAAGTCCTCAAGACGAACAAAGGAGCAAAATAAGCAAAATATTAGGAAATGAGAATATGAAAATATTCTACATTTACCACTAATATTTCAATATGTGACATCCATTTTTGTTATCATGGTTACACCACCAGTGTGTTTTGAAAGACACAGTGCAGACTTTTTGCAAAAATTACATGTAATGCAATTCATGTAATGAAATTCTTTTCATGACTACCATGTCACTGTAGAGTGTAAAGGTGATGACATCTACAGTACCACCAAGTGTACCAGTCTCCAGGAAAGTCAGAAAGAAAATCACATGCAGGAAAAGCAGGAAAAGTTCACTTTCATGGAAAGTTTTAACATTTAAAAAATTAATTACAAAAATATATGATATGAATATGGTTAGGCTGTAGAGGCTCTTTCAAGGGCGCAAGAGAATGTGTCTAATTAATGTTTGTCTGTTGCAATAAGTTGGAAGCAATAGAGAACAGAGTGTGCTGCTACTCCTAGCACTCCGAGTGTGTGTATGAACCACAGGATAATAAATAAAAGGCAACTTACACCCAACCCCTGTCTTCAGCCTTCCTCATACGATTTATCTTTTAACACTAATGCCAAAACTCAGGAAGAGTGAACAAGATACAGCCTACGTAGGCCTCACCATTCTCTGACTTCATCAATACCCTCACCTCCGAGCATGAGGGGCGCTTCAGGCCCTGCTTCAGGCACTGCAGGAGGTTCAGCATGTGCTCCAGAACCTGAAAAAGACTGGGGTACTCCTGCTGGAGATGCAACAGACGTTGCGACCATGCCTCACATCATACTGGCCAAAATGGGATGGCGTGATGAACCTGAGGCATTAGCAGAACTATTCAAGCATGGTGCAGCGACATAGAACTGGCCCGAGTCCTAACCAAAACAGCACCATCAGCTCTTCCATAGGAGGGTGGCATCTTGCTTACAATAGCACACATGCATGCATGCATGCATGCAAAAAAAAAAAACACCCTACAGTGTTTATTTATGTCCAGCTGGACACAAAATAAATCCATGTGGAGATAAATCCACTCTGTGGGTGTTTATTCAACCCTGGGGATTTTGCTGTGAAGAAGGAGAAAGGCAGTGAGTGCTCAATAATGTCCACAAATCTTTTTGTGTTCATTCTCCCTATTCCTACCTTGATCTTAGATTTTCACACGGCAGCAGTTGACAAATTGTTCTCTACTCTGCCTGTGTCTCTCTCTCTCTTTATGTCTCCCATAATATCGGCAAATTTTCACATTTGAAGATAAATAAATGCATTAAATTTATGGTGCATTGTAAGTGGTGCCACAAAAAAGTGCTATTTGGCCTACTGGCCATGCTTTCTGAGTGGGAGGGATGTTATACTCTCTCTTCCCCATCAATCACAATGATAGAAGACAAGTATGACTTTCTGTAAACACATGCATGCAGATGGATAGCAGTTTTCTGAGTGTGTTACACAGCCGTGTGAGGCAGTATAAGAATCATTTCAAATAGACTCAGCTGGCTGAACACGTCTCAGGGGAAGTCCATGATATGTTCATTACTACATTTGTTTCTTTATTTGTTTGGTTGGTTAGTTGGTTGGTTTGTTGGCCTGATAGAAACTGGACAATGCAAGATCTGCTCCACTCATACCTATTGATCACCTCATCAATTATACCCTGATAAATAAAATCAAGTAAAATACATTTATAATAAAGGAAAACATAGGGACATACCTACTGTACATATCATTTCATAACGGTGAATTAAATTGATTATTATGAAATACTTATAAGTGTTTGGCTTTCTTAATTCAATGTAAAGAATAAGATTTCCAATTTATGAAAACAATAACAACAACACCAACAAAAAATCTCCCGCCTGCATGTCCTTGGACACCTCTAAATGGGTTGAAATCTCAATCCCCAAATGTTTAACTCAAAGTTATTCCCTTGATGGTAGTAGTAGTAGTAGTAGTAGTAGTACCAGATGGGCAATTTACTAATGTGGCCACTAGAGGGCGTCAACTTTAAACTGCTCTCTGGTTACATATCTATGCATGCTGGAATTAATGAGGGCCAACTAATCCCTCAGTGTTTGACATGATTTATATTTGTTATATTTACATTAATAAGAAAAGGCTCTGTAACAGCATAAATATTCTACAAAACTATTTAGTAACATAAAAAGGTCATGCTGTGTGATTTTCGTCCTAAGGTACTTTGATGCAAATAAGAAAGGGTCAGCTGTTTGTACTGATGCATGGGGCATGTCAGAGAAAGGAGAAGTGCTGTATAAGGGGGGAGGGAAAACACATCATCTGCATCCAAATCAATAGACCTCTGAGAATAAGACAGGGGCAGAAAGAGACATGGACACTGGTAGCTTTCCTGCATTTTTTTTTTTTTAATGCATAGCTTATTTTAATCTAGCAACTAATATACTGTAAGTTGCACAATTATATATTATCTTATGCATGTTGTTCCTGTGTCTGCATGGGTTTGTTCCCAATTCAACATTTTAATTTGGTTAAATTCTTATTATAATGCTTTTAACTATCAATATTTATAAAAGCAGCTGTACAGAAAATATTAACCATACAAAAATATGTTGTATGTTGCTCCTAATGGTGATTAATTAAAAGAAGAATATGTGTGCATGGGCAATGTGATGGACTAGATCCACCAAAATCCTGAATAGGATAGAGCAGTAACTGAATCAAATAAGTGAATTAATCTACATGCATTAATTTATTTATTTAATAATTAATATTATAGAGAAATATTATTTAAGCACATTCCGGTTTTCATTCACCATTCTTTCTAAAGGGGGAAAAAAGTTTTAAAACACCTAAAGGACGTAGTTAGACAGGACTATTCAGGATCATCTGGGAGGGAAACAATTTTGGGAGTTATTGAGTAACAGACTTTTTCATTATTTGATCACTCTCTTTATTGGCTGTGCCAACACTCCAGTCCTTTTCTAAGCATGCCACAGAGACGCAGTTCTTCAAATAAGTTCTAGGTACAGTACATGTAGTTATTAAGGTTTGCCAGGAGGTGGCAGAAATGAAGTGACATCCACACATTCCCCTGGAAGGAGATCAAGACCAGACAACCCATTAACCTGACTTATGACATTCATTATTAACTTTAATATTTTTACATGCCTCCTGTTATAGTAATCTATCAAACCTGACTTGTCTCTCGGCTTTAAAAACTAGAATGGTTGCTTGTCCTGATGGACCACACAGGATTTACGGCTCTGACCCAGATACATGCCCCAGTGCCTTAGGCAAGCACATATGCACCAAGATGCCCATCCTGTTCTCACGCTAAGGGGTTGGGAGAATGTATGTGTTTGTGTTTGTGTGAATGTGGGAAAAAATTGTAGATAAAGACTGTGTGTGTGTGAGAGAGAGAGAGAGAGAGAGAGAGAGAGAGAGGATGTGATGACACATAGGTGGTTTCTTGTCTGTCAAGTACTTATGCTTGACCTGCTTTGTGTCGTCAGTATGTTTGCCTTGAACATCAGCCAGTTTATGTTCTTTATGTCCGCTCAGCAGTTTTGTGGTTTTGGATATTACAGCACCGCCACTCAAACACACAAACATGCATATTACACACAAACATGCAGTAAGCGTAATGTATTTGTATACTGCATATAGTATATGTGCTATTTAAAATGATGCAATTTTGCAGTCAGCCAATCACATACTGTAGCAGCAGCAAAAGCGTAAGCGGGTGTAAGACTCACAGGGTGTGATTCACATCAAACATCAGAATCAGTGATTGTTGTTGTTGATGCCAGAAAGGCTAGTTTGGGTATTTCAGAAGTTGTTGATCTCCTAGGATTTTCATGCACAACAATACTTAACATCTACACAGAATTATAAGGAAAACAAAAAAAAAAACAAAAAAAAAAAGCATCCGGTCAGGGCCAGGTCTACACGTGGAAAAGGCGTGTTAATAAGACAGGTCTTAGGAAAATTGTAACTGGAACGCAAATGCTCTTCATAACACACAACACATGGCTTGGGACAACTCAAAATAGATTTCTTATTTTTATTTTTCATCCATTTACAATCCTTGACTATTCGCACACATGGAGACACACACATAACTCCGTGCTGCTCAGTTTTCAGCCATGTGACTTTTGTCTTTCTCCCTTTTAGCTTTGCCACCACTCACCGAGACACAGAAGAGTCGTTAACAAAACCTCCAGCGTGTGTATGACCTTATGACGTACTTTAACTGCTCCATCCTCAATTCACAAACAGGTGCTCGACCACGCCCCCATCTCTACACACTTCCACCACCTGGCTCAGGCCAGGGAGCCAGTTGACCTTCCAACGGGCTCAAGTGGAAGTCCAGGTGCCCTACTTAAACTCGTCCAATTGCACATTTCATTTCCGGTCATTACTACAAATAATAATCAACCCAAACAGTCAGTGATATAGGCAGCATTTGGATAGAGAATTCTGACATGAAATATTTAGTTATTTCTCAGGAGTTCTCAGGAGTAAGGAGAAGGAGCAAATCTGAAGAACTCACAGTCATAGAGTTTTTTGGATGTTTGGATGCTGTCTTTCCACAATCTTAAAAGTTCACCGAGGTTTATTGTCGGTGAAGCATCTGGCCGCTTTATGTCTCAGCGCACCCTCATGTCTGTGTTATCTTCTGGCTCTCCCTTTTATTTATGCTGTCATGCCTAGTATTGCCGGAGTCCCTGCTCACACGCTGTACTCAATTATACAAGTACCTTTAACCTTTCTCTCTGTCTCTCTCTCTCTCTTCCTCTCTCTCTCTATTGAGCTACACATGCTACTCCTGAGATACCAGTGATTCTGACCCCTTTTGCTTTTCAAACCTTTCTGATCCATGCAGATGACCTTTTTCTTGTTGGAGTTCTCATCACCTGAAAAATCACTATCTGCTACAGTGGATGGCTCCACATTGACTGCAGATCAATGAGATTATAGCTGTGGATGTTGTTCCTAGCATAGACTCGCAGTTGCAGTTCTGCTCTCATTTCTCCATCATTGAACAGTTGATAACTTCAACAAAGTCGACTTCGATTTAAAACTATAAAGAATTCGGAAATTATTATATTAATAAGTTCCTGGTTACACAGTTGTACTTTTTGACTAAATAGTATGCGGCGTGTATAGGTGTATGCGTGCACATTTCTTATGTAGTTGTTTGAGCAGTTAGTAGTATATACAGTATGTATGTGTATGTATGTATATACAGTATGAAAGCAGATTTACCTAGTTTAACGCAGAATTTTACGTTCACTCTTTGTTTGAACTTCCATGTCCATGGATGAAATGCAGATGTGGTAACGCATAATGTCAGAATAGCACCAGTTGCACAGCTCCCGATGTACACAGGTCTTTTGGCACACTGACTTGTGAAGGTTGGCACCCTCTGTGACTATGCATGTCTTGTGCTGCCATCTGTTGGTGTGTTACAAAACTAGCCTCGATACTTTTTGATACCACCCCATATACAGTATACACCGTATATACCCCGTAGTATACCATTATAGAAGATTTATCTGGGACACTATCTGGGATTTCTTTTTGAACCTGATTCTGCCTGGTTTCTTCCTCATGTTGTCTCATGATTTGAGTTTTTTCTTGCCAAAGTTGCCTCTGGCATTTTCCAATCATTTCTGGGCTTTTCCACTCCTGTCTGTAACCATGCTATATATTCAAAAGTACAAGAACGTCATCTTAGTTAACATGAGGTTCACTTCGTTGAGATTACCAACTGTTCACAGATAGAGACTTTGGTACAAAAGAGTGTATGACAGTTTCAGATCTAAATTATTAGAGCAATTCTAGTCATAAGCCATCATAGCAAAACTGCTTGTATCAAATGCAGTCCAAATCCATCTTTATGGTTTCTAAGTGGACCTGTCCTCACTAGTCACATTATCCTGAAGCAGACCTTATAGGACCATCCTTAGCGGAAGTGATGAAAACTTCATTCAGATATACAGTAAGACATCAGGATGGATCAGGCAGGTCTGGAGGGTAGAGGGCTCAGGATCACTGGCATTTGAGGGGCGCCAAGTACAGCTCAAGGAGAAGGTCCAGGGGAAACAAACAGAGAGAGAAATAATATTAGTTATGTTTATTGTCACATGTTTTGTCGGATGAGGTCAATTTATATTTAGTGCGGAGTACAAAAACAGACTCAGGCAGGAAAAGCTCTAAAAGTGTAACTAAAATGAAGAGCCAGAAGGAAACACATTCATGGGGGACCCTGGGGTGTAAGGGTCCAAATCACAAACCTGACTGAACTAGTGAGAGTGGAGAGTCAACAGCACCCAAGCATTCCAGTTCACAGGAAAACTCTATGCTCTTGAACCCTAAAAAAATATTAACTAAATAATAGACAGGTTTTGGGGTGCACCCCATTGCAGGGCACACACATACACACACTACAAGCCAAGTAGCCTAATCTGCATGTCTTTGGACTATAGGAGGAAACAGGAGTACCCGGAGAAAACACACCAAACATGGAGAGGACACACAAACTCCACGCACACAGACTGAGGCAGGAATCAAACCCAGACCCTGGAGGTGCAAGGTGACAGTGCTAACCACTACACCATTATGCTGCCTTAAAGTTAACATTAAAAATGAAATATATTTTAATAAACGGATAAAAATAAGATGAATAGAGCCTTTATTCAGAGTGAAATCATCAATCAATGTTTTTTTTTTTTTTTTTACTTGACGTTGTGTGTAGATTTCCAGATGTTCACCAGGTGCTAGCTTTAGTTGTGGTTTAGTTTCCTGGTGTAACTTCTTTCATTATAAAAATTACTACACTTAAACTTTCCTACTTCAAGCCTAGACTAAATAAAGTTTTTTTCAAGCCCAGTCTGAGAAAGCCAATTTATTATTGATTAAAAGTTTACATTAGACATTCTACGTATGGGTCTGACACCCCAACCTTAAATGGTTGCCAGTTTGACCATAATGCACAATGTTTGTGGTTTTGTGTTCTGTGAGTTTAAGGACTGTGTCTTGGCAGCAAACAAACATAACAGGACAAATGGTTCTGGAGATATCCATAATCCATGGAGAGAGTGGTACAGTATGCTTTTGCATCCACCAAAACAAGTAAAATAGAACTAAAGGAGCTGAGGTACTCAGCACTTTCAGACAGTGGACAGTGTCTGTGCAATGCCCATGGGCATTATTTATGTTTTATAACTAAGCTACTCAACTAACCTTCAGTACACCTTTAAGGTGTTCAAAAACTTATTTAAACTGAAGAAACAGAGACTCTCAGGTGGACAGAATAGGTGCGTGTCAGCAACATGATATGTACACTAACATTCGGATAGCACTGAGGATATTTCTGAATATGTCCGCCAAGACTCTAAGGGCTGTAACCCATAGGAATGATGAAGAGAAGGCTGAAATATCACAGACATAAATCAGACACTACAAAATATGGAAGTTCATGCATTAACAATGCTATTTGTCTGAACTACAGTAAATATACAATTCAGCTGGGAAGTATAAAATGTGTAATTGACCTTTTGCAGACAAGTGACTACCATGACGTCAGTCACGACAGTGGATGGTGGAAATACTGTTAATTGACATAAGGTTACTGTGTATTTTCACTGATAATTAAGTCCATGGTCTTTTCTGGAGCCAGAAAAATAGCGGAAATATTATCTGTTCATTAGATGATTACTTATCAGATTACCTGATCCTTTGTCAAACAGATTAGAGTAATCTAGCAATTGAGAGCTTCTGTTCTGCTGATTATTTTCAAATGCAGTATGTTGTGGAGAACTTCTTCAAAGGACAAATAAATGTGTGAAAAAAGGTAATAAGGATATCAATTTCCAATAGATTGATTTGTTAACATAACATGATTACCTCAGATGATGTACTAATATGTGATTCTTCCTGAATTTGGTGATGTTTGCTAGCATTAGCGTTAGCTCATTTTGTGCTCTGCTCAGGTAAAGTTTACTAATACTAATACTAATAAATTTAAAGTTTAATAAATAATATTTAACTAACTGTTCCAGGGTTTAGTCCCAGAGCGTAAAATGGAAAGCTAGAGCGAGAGGGTGTACAATCCTTTGTTACACACGCCAAGTAGCGCCCTTGTTTAGCATTGTGTTGGAAACTAATTAGTGCTGTAACTTGAAACGCTGACAGTTCAGTGGCAATTTGGAATGACCTGGAAGTAATTACTAAGGATACAATGTGTTGTTTAAGACAACATAGTGTTATCATATGTGTCTTCTTGTTGTAAATGGTTCCGTTTTGCATGTGGGTTTTGGCACTGGCATCCAATAAGTGAAGTTCCTTTTTCCATTTTTCCAGAAGAGACTAACATCATGATGTCACGTGCAAAAAGGTCAATGGACGTCAATAAACACCGTCAGGGTGTATAAAACTTACTGGTTTTATTTCATGCTGTTGGTGTTTATGCCAGTGAAATAGCATATTGTGTTGTGGTATTAAAAAGTGTGTATCATAAAGCATTTTTATTTTAAGCATTTAACAGCGTACCGTTACAATTTTAACCATTTTTAATGGAATGTTTTGCTTGATTTATTAAAATGATTGTTACTCTTGAGTAACTCTTTTCAATCTTATTTATTCAATTTGAAGATATTTTTGCCCATTCCATACTCGTACAGTATGTTAGATTTGTAAGTTATACGTTTATTGGCTTTGGAAAAAAAAAAACATTCAGATCAGATACTTACTGTATATATGAAAGCATGTTAATGTATGCAACAATATTTAAAATATTACCGCTAAAGTAAAAAAACTAGGGCCGGGACTTTAACGCGTTCATTTAGATTAATTAATTACACAAAAAATAACGCATTTTTAATCGCACTTATTTTTGCACCGCGGAACGTTTCTAACTGGATGAGTTTCGGCGGACCGATTATACTGGAGCACCAACTAGCGTTCAGACAAAAACAAACCACAGTGAACATG
>JAQMYL010000008.1:19364288-19399669 GCA_030014365.1 Clarias pachynema
GTTTATCTGAGTGTGTGTGTGTGTGTGTGTGTGTGTGTGTGTGTGTGTGTGTGTGTGTGTGTGTGTGTGTGTCAGTCTATTCCTTTCTTGTTGAGTAGACGGATGGCATGTGGGTAGAAGCTACTGTATTGCACAGCCTGGATGTGAGAGCCCGAATGCTTCGGTACCTTTTTCCAGATGGCAGGAGTGAGTGAGAGGGGTGTGTCTGATCAGCCACAATGCTGGTGGCTTTGCGGATGCAGCGTGTGGTGTAGATGCCTGTGATAGAGGGAAAAGAGACCCCCATGATCTTCTTGGCTGTAATCACTTTCCGCTGTAGGGTCTTACAGTCCTAAATGGCACAATTCCCAAAAAAGACAGTAATGCAGCTGCCCAGGATGCTCTCGATAGTCCCTCTGTAGAAGATGGTGAGAATCGGTGGTGGAAGCTGGGCCTTCCTCAGCCTTCTCAAAAAGAAAAGACGCTGTTGGGCTTTCTTGTGTAAAGAGCTTGTGTTGAAGGAATTTGGTGCTGTTGATGATTTCCACAGAGGAACCGTCGATGTTTAGCGGAGAATGGTCACTTTGAGTCCTCCTGCAGTCAACAACCATCTCTTTAGTCTTAATGACATTCAGAGACGTTCAGGTTGTTGTCTGTTATCCTCTGTAATTCCTCTCTGTACGTCGACTCATCGTTCTTGCTGTTGAGACCCACCACAGTCATGTCATCAGCAAACTTGATATACAGTATATATATATGTATATTGTTCTCCCACACCACCCCACTTCTCCGCTCCCTGCACTGGCTTCTTGTAGCAGCCCGCATCAAAATCAAAACCCTGCAGCTTGCCTACAAAGCTAAAAATGGCCCAGCACCCACTTACCTCTCAGCTCTAATGACACCACAAACCGCACCACATTCCCTCCGATCCTCTAGCAGTGCTTGTCTGGTCCCACCATCTCTCAGGGATCAAGGAAGACATTTATCCAGACTCTTTTCTGTTCTGGCACCTTGGTGGTGGAATGAACTTCCTCTAGATGTCCGTACAGCTGAGTCTTTGACAATCTTTAAACAATCACTCAAGACGTATTTGTTTCTTCAGTACTTAGACTAATCCCCCCCTCTATTTAAAATAAATAAATAAATAAATCCCCTTCCCAATTGTGTTTGACTGATAGCATTAAGTTAGTAACCTAGTAACCCAGTGTAAATACCTATCCAATGATGGAAACTTCAAAGCACTTTTTGTAAGTTGCTCTGGATAAGAGCATCTGCCAAATGCCTAAATGTAAATGTAAATGTATATGCAGATTAGTTTTCAGAACATGCATAGAAAGTGCAGAAAATAAAGCTCAGGATCAAACCAGGAATCCTGGAGCTGTAAGAAAGCAACACTACCTTCAGACAGGATGCTGCCAACACCACCATACTTCACCTTGGGTATACCATACCACTTACCATAAGACTTTATTTCTAAAGCACTTTAAAACAACAACAAAGCTGACCAAAGTGCTGTACAAAGAGTCAACATTTATGCCATAAAACAGCAAGGTGTTTTATAATAAAACATTAAATTGATAAATAATTTAAAATAAAAATTAAAAATTAAAATGATGGTAACAAGAAAAAAACAACAACTAAGAACATAGCAACACAATAACTAATAATAAAGGCATAATAAAGATAATGATAATAAAAATAGAAACAAGATATAAAACACAAATCATCTCAATAAAATAATAAAACACTGGTTTGAAGGCCAGAGAGTAAAAATGAGTTTTTAAACGAGATTTTAAAAAAAGCCACTGATGGAGCTTGTGGAATGAGTAAAGGTAACTCATTCCATAGTTGAGGAGCAGCTACTGAAAAGGTTCGATCACCTCAAAGTTTGCAACGGGTTTTTGGAATTTGGAGAAGCAGCTTGTCAGTGGACCTGAGAGAGCGAGATGGAACATATGGATGCAGCAATTCCACCAGATAGGCTGGAGCAAGACCATTTAAACACGTAAATACAAATAAATGTACAGTATGATGGGTATGATGTATGATGATGAAAAGTTTTGTTTTTTGAAGCAAACATATCTTGCGTTGGATGTTTTTTTTATGAGAAAGGGCTTCCATCTAGTCACTCTACTCCATAGATAAAACATGTAAAGAATACAAGAGATAGTTATCACATGCAGGGCAGGGAGTGACACTACTTGCCAGAAGAAAGTGTAATGTTGTTGATGATAAGCTTTCATCTTTTTTGTCCTTTGATCATTTTTTCCTGTTTTTGGAACTATCATTGATACCAAAGAAAAACTTTTAAACATAGCATTTTGTACATGCGTTGTAAGCGCTTGGTAAACTATTGCTTCAGCAGTCAATAGAAACCCAGAAGATGTCATTCAAATCCTACAGAAACAGCTTTTCTTTATTTGGGTTATCACTTCTTTCATGATAGGTGGATAATCATTACATTTGAAAATGATTTGGGATGTGATTATTTATTTGTATTTATTCTAAGCATGTGATCCATTATAATACAGTGTGCACACAGATGTTTTTCTGTTGTTCTTGTAAAACCTTGTAAAAAAAAAAAAAAAAAAAGTTTTTCAGTTGAATATTTTTGGTTGGATCACATTAAAGGTGTATCTTAGATTTTTCACATCACAAAATCCTGCAATTTTAACAGGGTGTGTAGACTTTGTACATCCACTGATAATTTTTTCCCCCCATGCGTTAGTGCTCTCTTTCCTTAAATGAAAGGTATGCAAGGTTTAATTTCCATGATAATAATAGGGGAAGGTGACACAGACAGCAGAACTTGTGACAGAGAGAGCTTTATGGTAACAGTAATATTCTGTACAAGATAGCCACAGGTAAACACCTGCATGGTTTATGACAGTGTTTAATCTTGCCAGGGACTACCACTCTTTAAAGAAGAAAGAAGAAGAAGATTAGAACAAGAAGATATTTATGTATAGCCAAGTAATTTGAGGTTGGCTTTATCTTGATGAACATCATATTGCCAGCATGGAAACCATAAAAGCGTTATACTTCAAAAGATGAAAGAACTTAATGAAAAAGCACTAGTAGTGAACACGCAGTTATAATTATACTTAAAAAAAACGAGTCAAGCTGATGTTATGATCCTTTAAAAAAAAGGGAGGTTTCAAACAAATATTGTTTGCTGCCTTTTTTTTTTCAACAAAAGCTAGCTTCTCTTTTTTTTCTCTTGCCTAGTTACTGAAACAACACTGCATGCTTTGTGAAAATTCTATTTTATACCTCGGCACAGCTGCATTCACAAATCTAATTGGTCATAAGGTGTAGATTAACCTTCCACAATAACACCACTGATAATTCATTCTATAATTCATGTGAAAGGTTTACACTATGTTAATATGCTTGGTCTGCAGTAACAACTCATAAGAAGTTAATGCATATTGCATACAGGTACATAAAAATAAAATAGTTACTATAGTCAAATTGTTATGAAATAAAAATAACAGTGTTATTCCTTTTCTGTTTATTTTAAAATTATCAGAAGGAGCCTCGAATACCAGTATTTCGTTTAAAAAAATTAATTTTCCGCAGTATGAGGCTCTATTTTATGGTTTGAGGAAAAAAACTGGTAAGGAAACATTCGTTTATAGGTGCTACATATACTGCAAAAATGTTGATGGCTGGCAAATCAATAAAGTCAGAAAGTAAGCAAATATTTTAGTGTGTTCTGTTAGAGGAAAAGATCGAAACTATTTCGAAACCATCTCGAAACTATTTTCAGGTTCCCATGTCCTGAAGTACTCATTGGTTATTCAAGACCTTGGGAGTTTAATTATTTGATTTTAAGACATTAATCTGCAATTATTAAATAATATTTTTAAAAAGTAGACTAGTTTTACTCATACTTTATTTTACTTAATTTACTATATTTTAACCATTTCAAAACTACAGCATAAACTTACAATACAAAGCTTAAATTACAAAACAGTTTATGTATTAAACAGTGATAAACATTGGACTTTTGCTCATTTTGGCAAATTATTATTCTCTGGGACACAAGGTTATGCATTACAAAATGTTCAATTGAAAACCACTTAATTCATGAGAAATTTAATTATAGATCCTGGTTTGACTAGAACTGGCACTAAAATGTAAGCATGATCTATCAATATTAAAATAAATTAATCGGTTCCTCTTTGGAATCTTTGTTAGTTTGCTTGTAGAGTATTTCTGGATTTTTTATATGACCATGAATCATAATAATTATATTGTATTTCCACTAAATTATCATATTTATTTAGTACATTATTGTGAGTACAAGGTAAACTGACAAATAAATATAGGATTATATTTTGCACATGTTTATAATCTGAAGTTGACTTAGTATAGACTGAACTATTTTTACTTTATACTGAATTATTCTGGTTTGGATTTATGCTCTAAGGAACAAAAAGTTCTAACTATGTTATCAATAATTTCTTTACTTAATGAAGGTAAGATCATAGGAAATTAGAACATTTTCATATTTTTGCTCCTGTATGATACAACAATGGATTTAAAATTAAGCAATCAAGGTTAACACTTTCAACTGTAATTCAAGGGATTTAATAAAACTATTAAAACTATTGAGGAATTACAGCCACTTATTTCAAAGCCCCTCCTTTTTTACTTGCCTAAAATTAACTGGACAACTAAATGATACTCAGTTTCATGACCATTTCTTAGTTATTTCTTGACAAATTAAGGGGGAAAAGGGTCTGGCTTTGATTCATTCATTCATTCATTCATTCATTCATTCATTCATCTTCTATGCCGCTTTATCCTTTATTCAGGGTCGCGGGGGGCCTGGAGCCTATCCCAGGAAGCTTCGGGCACGAGGCAGGGTACACCCTGGACAGGGTGGCTTTGATTCAAAATGTTAAATTTGCATTTGGTAGCTGTGCATGGCAACTCTCAATATGTGGTCCAAATGGGGATCAATGCAGTAAGCAGAGCATTATTAGACTAAAAGAAAAAAAGGAAAGAAATAAATCAGAGAGACAGCAGAAACTTTAAAAGTGGTTAAATCAACAATTTGGTACATTTTTAAAAAGAATAAATGGCTCAGGAACACCAAAAGGCCTGGAATACCACTAAAGTGATGGTATGATTTTAACTTGTACCAGATTGATGGTGAAAAGAAGAATATGCAGAAGTAAAGGAAGAGCTCATGTTACAAAGGATACCAAATCCACAAAAGCAACCCAAGGCAAAGAAATTGAATGTTCTTTAAGGACTACGTTTGACACCTGACCTCACACCAATTTAGCATGATTTTCACTTACTGAAGACAAAACTAGAGGCAGAAAGACTCAAAAACAAGCAGCAACCGAAAGTTGGTGCAGTAAATGCCTGACAAAGCAGCTCGATAATTTAGCACTTAGTGACGTACATGGGTATTGCAGTCTTTAACTTTATGAAGTGATACAAATAATCATATTATTTAAGAAGGTTGGTCCAATAACCTTTGAAAATGGAGGGAGATTGTAATAAGCGACTGTAAATCCCAGCAATCCGAACAGTTAATGGGATATTTATAATATGTAGTCACTGATCTATAGATCCTGTGCCAGGAATCTAATCATGATCCTTATTTGACCTGTGATAATATACTTTTGTTTGTATATATTAGAATATGAATCATCTTTTAGACAAAAACAAATGGAAACAGTTGTTGCTGATGTGTGTTTTCCATCCACTATGTGGTTTTCTCCTGTTGTACCAGTCTATCAGTCAGCATTGTTTTATGTTCAGTTGACCCGCAGCACAGTGGCTGCGGGCAGAGTAACGCTACACTGGTGTACTGCATGGGGTCTTCTTGTGTGTGTGTGCGTGTGTGTGTGTGTGTGTGTCCATGCATATCCCTCTTCCCACAAACATCTCGTTGGTCAACATAAACTGCCAATCATTCATTGCGCTATAATACTACTTTTCATTTCAGTATTTTGGCATGTTAGAAGAAAAGAGCATTGAAATATGCTCTATCAACATGACTTAATATCAACAAGTTTTTGTGACAGTGTGACATTTTTAATCTGCATTTTGCTGTATATTAAATTTATTGAAAGTTTTTTTAAATTACTTTTGTGTTTGTAGGTTCTCTATCACCCTTTTATTTAAACAAATGTATTTAAACAAAGCAAAATATTGTGCAGTATCCTATCCCTACTTGTAAAAAAAATAAATAAATAAATAAATAATAATAATAATAATAAAATAAGAGTCCAAATTAAATAACATTCTCAATGTTATTATTCTCTTACCTGTGATGTGTCTTCATAAGTCTTTACAGCTCGTGTGCAAATCGGTCACTCTCAAAATGTTCCATTGGAGCATTTGTGCTGCTGGTGGAGCTTTGGGAATAGTTCTAATTTTGGTTGGTCACTGAAATATGTAACTATATGGGGTGGCAGAGATGATTAGCGGTTAGAATTTGCAGGAGGTGATTCCAAGGGTGCGGTCTTACTGCTTACTTTGGATGGTGGTTGACCAAACCAGGCATGGACTTTTTGTAAAAAACTCTTCTCTTTGTAGAAATGATTATTTGTATATTTTGTAAAGATTATTCTACTCTAACTGTTGGGCTAGTCTAGATATGTGGTTGGGGCAAAGAAGTAAAAAGGAAAATACAAAAAAATAGCCAGCATTTCTTTACTTTGAAATCAAAAGTAGTAGCTTAGGGGCATCTCCAAAAGCGAAGACGGAGGTGGGGTCTATCCCATCCAAGGACTTCTCACAAACAAAAAGTGTGTGAAAATCATTAAAGGAAAGAAAGAGAGAGAGAGAGATAGTAAAAAATTAATGCAACATCAATTTAAAGGTCCCATATTTTATTTAATTTTTTCACAAGTTAACACAGGTCTCAGAGTAAAACTGAGCAACAAGATCTTCTCATATGAGGTCACAGTACATGAAAAATCTATAATAAGAGAACATGTTTTGCATAATAGGTCTCCTTTACAGCAACCAAAATACAGTGTAATATTAAAGATTTCATTCATTCATTCATTCATTCATTCATTCTTCAGTAGCTGCTTTTATTTTGGCCAGGATTGTGGTGGACCAGAAGTCTATCCTGGGAACACCAGGGGCAAGGGAGAATATATTAATCTATTTTGGTGGCTAAATGTGTAGTTAAGGCTACATCTTCAACTCAAAAAATTTATAAAAAACAGTGGAAATAGCGTTATGGATATGACATTTGGACTCATATCGATGAACAAAAAGCCTCAGAGCATGGACAGGATGGGTCTCAGTTATAGTAGCTCTTCAGTTAAAAACAAACAAATCCTCAAAATTCATATAATCATTAACATTCTGAAATACCTATCATTTTATCAGTTTTATGGATGTGACATTAAATGGAAAAGCATTTTATGCAAAAGTAGAGTCCTACAAACTTTATCAATTTTAAAGACAATTGCAAAAAACATTAGTCTTGTACCGTGAAAAATTTGAATGAACACATAAAGTGTAGATTTTATATATTATTTCAAATATTTCCATTTTTGGAATAAATGATTTAGGATAAACTTTGGTTATGGATGTGACATACGTGTCTGAATCTGTCCTCTCCCTAACTACATAATAACATGCCTGAATTTTAACATGAAGTATTTAAGAAAAAAATAGCTATTTAATTATTATATCAGCAAATGGTTATTATTTTTGGTATTTTTCTCTTGCTTTTTTTTTCCTTATAGTTTCCATTGTTTTTGTGCTTCTTTGAAGTTTCTAAATGGACAAATTAAATGTTTTATTGTACACGTAAACATTTAATGAAGCATGTGTAGGATTTTTATTGTATTAATATGGGAATCACCACTTTTTTCCGCCATTTCCATTAGGTTGACATTTGCATGGAATTTCCATAGTACACCAGTGCACCAATTAGCCATAACTTTAAAACCAGTTGAGCTGTCAAGGCATGGACTCCATGAGACCACGAAAAGTGTACTGTGGTATCTGGCACCAAGATGCTAGCAACATTTTTTAAAACCTGAAAGGTACACAGTGCACCCTCTATGGACTGGGCTTGTTTATCCCAGAGATGGTCAATCAGATTTAGATTTTGTCATGGTCCTCAAAGCTTTCTTAAATAATGTTTTGCAATGCGCCATTAGGGAATGCCATTGCCATGAAGGTGTGTACTTGGTGTGCAGCAATGTTTACTTAGGTGGTATGTGTCAAAGTAACATCCACATGAATGCCAGGTCTGGAGGTTTCCCACAAGAACATTGCCCAGAGCATTACACTGTCTCCGCTCACTTGCCTTATGCCTTATTTATAGTGCATGCTGGTACCATCTCTTCCCTACGTAAACAACACACATGCACCGGCACCAGCATCTCCGCGATTTTAAAAGTGATTCATAGAACCCATTCATAGAAAAGTGAGCCATCTTCTTTTATTTCTCCATGGTTCAGTTCTGATGCTCACATGCCCACTGTAGGTGCTTTTGGTGGTGGACAGGTCAGCATGGGCACTCTGACTGGTCTAGACAGTAATATGCAGTTCATTGTGCACTCTGACACCTTTCTATCATAGCCAGCATTGAATTGTTCAGAATTTTGTGCTGCAGTTGCTCTTCTGAGGGATTAGACAGGCTAGTCTTCTCTCCCCTATTAATAAGGCTTGTTTGAGCATGAACTTGTTGCTGGTTTACCAACGTCCTTGGACCACCTTTGTTAAGGACTAACCACTGCACACCAGGAACACTCTACAAGACCTGCTATTTTGGAAATCCTCTGAGCCATTTCTCCAGTCATCACAATTGGCCCTTAAGTCAAAGTTACTCAAATCCTTAAACTTACCCATTTTTCCTTCTTTTAACACACCAACTATGAGACAGGACTATTCACTTGCTGCCTAAGATATCCGTTCCCTTGACAGGTGCCGCTAACAAGATAACCAATGTTTTTACGATGAACAAAAAGTGTGGTTCATCGGTCATTGGTTTTAATTTTATTTCTGTTCAAATTATATTATACTATATACAAATTATAAGTCAGTACAGCCAATTTTACTGTCAGATCGTAGTAATGAAAACAAACATACTGTCTGATTGTAGTAAAGAAAACAAGCTCCGTCTCAATTATTGCTAATAATTACAGATGATATCCTTCCCAAAATCGGAATACCCCCTGGCTTGGCTCAGTGCTTTCCCTGAAATTCCCCTGTAATTGCAATAAGCTTTCCTCATACTGCCTTGGCCAGTGTCAAATACTGAAATGTCTTACATCATTCCAAACTGGACAGACAGTAAGATTCTATTGCAATACCTTAATGTGCACTATGTGAATGTGATTATTGCTTAAGTATTCCCCTTGCGCTTCTCCTCTCACATTCAAAGACAACAGAAGCGGCTTTGACAAAGCCCACAGCTGTAGGGCTTCATTCAGTTAAAACCTGCATTTCATGTCCTCCGTATCTGTAGGCCTGCTTGCAGCTCATCCTCTTGAAACTAAGGGTTCCTTGAGCGTTCTTTTAATTAGTTGCATTTATCATTGCTGTCTCGAGCAGTGGAACTACAACGAAACCCATCAGTAGTCAAGCTTTAACCCTTACTCGGAAGAACCATTTTTGTATTTTTGCACATTTTTATGTTTAAATAAATGTACCTTTAACTTAATCAGTTTTTTATGCAAGTTTTGGCAAAATTATTACCCTAGATTACTTTTTATAAGGCACTCAATAAAATAATTGTAAATTAAAATGACAAAAATTACTTTGGGGATTTTTTTAATTTTCAAAATATTTATTGGTTTAAAGTTTTAGGTTGACCATCAGGGTCAATGAAATCACCATATATGGTTCCTCATCCAAATTGTGTAAAATGTATATATACAAATCGCACAGAAGTTACCATATGTAGTTCTTCACCCAATTACTGGACATGTGGTAACTTCACTCACATTGATTTGCAACAAAAAAAATTTTTTTTAATTATGTTTCAAGGTATACACTAGCAGTTCTATATAAGGAATACTTCAGTGCGGTTCCTTTTCTTCTGCTAGTGTAGCTCTGGGTACTGTATGCCATGCCTGGTATGGTATCCCTGAACATACAAGTTCCTTTTGAGGTTGTGGAGTGGTCACATCATTCGCACGCAGCAGACAATGTTAATTAAACAACAGTGGTGATAATAGATGATGTCTGCGGTCTGATGTACCATTTATTCAGCATTTGGTGAAGAATAATAAAGCAGCCAACCAAATAGAACGTTCTGATTTGTCCATTCAGCTCAGTGGTATCCTGCGACATACTGTTTTGTCAGTGATGTTGAGACACTTGCTTTGGGCATCAAGCTTCAGGCGGATCAGAGTGACTGGCTGATATATTTTATCACCTCCAAAGTCAATTATTCTTTTGGAACTGTTGGTTCAAGCAGAGAAATTCTGAACCAAATCGCCACATTAAGGACAAACTAGCCTGATTGCACAATCACAACAACAACAACTACAAAAAAAACAATTCAAGCATCAAGTTAGAATTTCCTAATGACTTTATTACATGTTGTTTTTCTACTTTATTGACCCATATACATTGAAACACATTATCAACAAATTAGGATAAGTATTAAACATTTATACAATGTGACAAGCTGAAACAAAAGACCACAGTTCTCATTCATTGTCCGGCGAGTCAACCTGAAAAAAAAAACCCACCGACAGCAATGAATGTGAATCGGGACCATGAGCGAAGAGCAGGGATAGAGTGTCTTTCAATTCATCTGTGATGCTGTCAGGGATGCTTTTTCGGCCGGGATGGCAGCAAAGCGCCTCTTGCACATGTAATGCGTGAAGCACATAAGGCCTGCGTGGTAGGTGTGAGCTCGAGAAGCAGGGTACACTCAACACTCGATGGTTTCTCTCATTTGAAAACTCACCGACAGCGTTGAATGTTCACCGTGACTCGCCTAACTTTGACTTTCCCCCCCTAAGAAATGGTGCAAAATTACACATAGATTATGCAACAGCCTCGATTATATTATTTAAAGTATGTTACCAGGATGCACCTATTGTTATTACCGCAAAACATCCGGCACCACGGGAAGGTTCAAAGCATGATGCTAAGCATTCAGTGCTATCTTGTGCAGTGTAGTCATATGTAGAGCAACCAAGTGCTGTAAGAAACGAAACATAAGCACTCTGGCATCTATTATCTGATCATGGGGGAAGGGAAGGGACGGGAAGGGAAGGGAGTAGAGCAGGGGCCAGGGGTTGAGCGGGAAAACGGGAAGGGGGCACTCGGTTCGCTAGAAAGGACAAAAATGGAAAGGGGGTGGAGGGAGGGAATGGGGAGCTGAAGGTGCAGAGGTGGAGAGTGCATGTCTGGCTGGGTCGAGAGAGGGGGGCATTGATCGATTCCAGGCTTTGCATTTCCAGACACAATGATTGGCAAAGGTCAAAGGGTCTCATTTCCTATGAAAGAGGGTCTGTCTGGTTGTGACCATCCGTTTTTCTTTCTGCAGGTTCAGTGTGATCATACAACGTGAGAGAGTGAGAAAGCTAGAGAAAGAGAGAAAAGAGTTACAAGAAATGTACACTTTGCATTTATAGAGCTTTTAAAAGTTTTTTTTAGTTGGCTCTAACTAGCTAGCTAGTTCTGAAGGAAGTAGCATGAGCAGCTACACTATGGTGTTTGTTCAGCCGTTGAAGTGGCCGAGCGTACAAGGTGCAGAAATACAAGGGGGGAAGGGGCTCAGAGGAAGAATAAGGCTACGAGACAGACCAAACCCCCCCCCCCCCCCACATACACACCACCACCACCACCTGGGACTTGAACTCATGACCCTGTGGTGGATAAGTTCAAGGGAAGCATAGCCATTTTTTGAGGATGGCTGCTCTCCGAAGGAAGAAATGGAAATTAGACACGTTATTAGATGCATTCATATAACATTGACTAATATTATTGTAGATCAAATGAAAAAGCTTGAAGCAAAGAAAAAGTTGCACGCAGTGTAAACACCAGACCAGACCTTGGAGAGTAGTTTAACTCCGGATGAACGATGGTTATTGACACTGATGTCTGCGCTGATGTGATCAGTGACCGGTGAGGCCCCCCCAAAGAAACCCTCCCTCCCCACCCACACACCCTCATCGTCTGAGTTACGTCTACCTGCCCCAGACGAGATCAATACTTTAATCTAATTGCTGTTCACTTACATAAAGGCTTATAGCACCTCCTCAACCTGGTGTATGTACATGCACTAAAACACACGCACACGCAAGATAGTGCCTGAGTCATAAAGTCTGGTGAAAAATGAAAAGTGCACTGTACATTGTAAGTCATGGGGAATGTTGTTGAGTACAGATGAGTCCCAGAAACGTCCACGAGCTGCTAAGTAGCATAGGAACACATGCAGATACACGGCTCTCGCATGCCTTCGCAGATAACATCAAATTAGCTTCTGTTCGCAGTATTGTCTGAACACATAAGCAACACTTGTCATCAACGTCACATCAAATTTGTGTCTGCTTAGAAAAAGCCGCCCCTGGGCATGACAATGCATCCCGGCGTAGAAATCTGTCAGAGCTCCCAGCGCAGGCTTTCTGTTCTTAATAATTCTTCATAATAAAATGACAAAGAGTTTCAGTTCTATACGTTGAACAGTAATGTTCAAGCTCCAACAACAACAACAAAAAAGCACAAGAAGAGAATGTATGAGGCAAAATGTAACATTACTTACCCCAGCCCCTGTAAGAGAGCTCAGATGTATACACCCAGTCTGACTCCTGCTCTCTTTTTCTCTCTCTCTCTCTCTCTCTCTCTCTCTGTATGTCGAGTTCTGTCGTTCCAACCCTGCATTCCTCCATCTCAGCATATCCCTCCCTTTCCCCCTCCTTCTCTCTCTCTTGCTGGGTCCCTCGTTCTACTATTTTAAAACTCTGCCCCCTCTTCGCTTCCCTTCCCACTTTAAAACGTCACCATATTTTTCTGATCCCACGTCTCTCACTCTTCTTTCCTCTCGTTTCCTTGCTTTTGACCTACGTGGTCTCGTCCTTCCCGTAGCAAACTTAACTGTAAGACTGGCTGGTGTTTCCATACGTGTGTGTGTGTGTGTGTGTAAGAGTGAGTGAGCAAAAGAGAGAGAGAGAGAGAGAGAGAGAGAGAGGAAGACAGAGAAAGAGGGGGGGAGGGAGGGAGGTGCAAACCAGGACACGCAGGCTGTGTCAGTTTGAATGAAAATTGTGAAAGCTCTGCTTCTCCCTCCTCTCTCTCTCTCTCTCTCTTCCCCTTCCTTCCCGCCCCCGTCTGTCTCACCCTCTTTCCCACCCGCCTCTCTCTCTCTCTCTCTCTCTCTCTCTCAGTCTGTATGCATGCTCAGTCCGCCTTGTCTCCCATCGTCAAAAATTGTTCACACACCGCACACATTTATATTTATACCTCCCTGTTTCTCACTAACTATCCTCGATGCTCTCAATTACTCACACACACACACACACACATTTTCCTCCCACTGTGCAGCAGACATTTAACCCTATCATTTCTGACCCAAAACCTATTTTAAGCAGCCTAGAGTAACACCCTCTTCGCCAAAAAAGAAAACTGTGAATGCAGACCGGTTTCCATTTATTTCTTTAAAAAGCTTTTTTTTTTTTCATTATCTTGCCTTCTTCCTATTACCGTTAATTCACCTAAAGTTACACAAAGCATTCCAGTCATCATGGCGGTAACAATGCTAGATGTAAATGCTTGATTTTTCACATGCATTTAAATAAACAGTTTTCTTTTCATCTCAGTTTTCGCTGCATATGGTGTGATAGAAGGGGGGGAATGAATGAGGTCAAACCCATGGCCAGACCGGGCACCCTCCTCCCCGATCCTAACATTATCCCCAGTGACCTTTGACCCACCTTCTCCTGCAGCGTCTGGGCCATACTGACCGATCATTAGCCTCCACCTCTGCTGCAGTCGCCACCACATCCATCTAGCGCTGGCTAGCTACTGAGACATATTTGACAGAGTAGCGGTCAATAGTCAATAGGGCAAAGGCAGCATGAGGTGGGGGAGAGAAGCTTACTGCAGGATGAAAGAAAGCACGAAGAATCAGATCCGTGGGGCAAAAGCCTTAGAATAAACAAAGCAGCTTTTATTTCGAATGATGTAATGAATTATTATTAGAAGCCTGAACGATTACTTGTAAGCAGGTTAATGGAAAACAAAAAGGCGTAAAATAAATAAATAAATAGATAAATAAATAAATTCCAGCATGTAATGGAGAGTTTATCAGCGTACCCTGTTTCTGTTTCTCTCCCGCTGCTCTTTGCTGCAGCGTTATCTCAAATCAGGAGAAGGAAATGAAGCAAGTTCGGGACAGCATTTAAAAGGGCAATGATTGAGCTGTGTGTTTTTCAGAGTGATGGGTTCTGCAGAGAGGCCTCGTTCCTTGTCCATTTCCACATTAAGAGATAAGGCGGATACGAGCGCAGAAGATCTGCCACTTCCTTTGACCATTTAAAAGAATCTTCAGTTATTAAATAATAACGTAATCGCAAGGATGAATAGTTGGAGCGCTTTAATTATAGCTAAAAACAGGACTAATTGGAAAGGGTGTAATAACTATTTAAGGGAAAGCACTCGGCTTGTGATGATCCCAGGATCACAGATAGACAGACGATACTTCACAGAGACACTTTGTAGATGTGCATTAATGACATCACCGAACACATTATAGTGAGTTTATTGCCATGCCGAAGTGGGATAAGGTTACAAGGAGTTAGGGCAAGCCTTAGGCTTATGCTACAGCCAGACAACTTGTATTCCACTGGGGGGGTTAATATGGATGCTCGAGCAAGCCAGGGAAAATGTTTCTAGATCAGGGTATGAAGGAAAATAGAAAATAGCATTTGGTTAAAAAAAAAAAAAGTACTAATGCTGACTATAAAATATACTTCTATTTAAAATATTAGCTCTTAACAGGTTCTCAATATATATTTTAATCGAGATGTGAATGATTTGCTCTAATACTACATCATCACACCCTTTCCACAATATCAGTTTGCATTTTTCAGTGACTCGATCAGGGTGTAACATCCTTTCCTGGAGTTCGGATAGTGATCAGAAACAAGAGGCAACGCAGCACGAGGGGCCACAGGATCAATACCCACCATTTGAAAACAGCGTGGGTGTGTGAGCAAGCAGAAATGATGGAAGCTGCACAAAGAGTAATTTACAGCCGGCAGGTCTAGTATGGAATTCCAAAGGAATCTGATTGTTCTGTGACTATTAGTGAAAAGAATAAAGAAAAGCAACCCACTATATTGCAAAGGAAATAGCTTTTCCCTTTGAGGATAAGATCATGCCTGTGTCCGCTTTACTGCAGAACTGGATACAGCTGGTGTTTACATGCACCTAGGGTAAATACATTCAAATTCAGTTTTTCCACATCCACATGTTTCAGTAAATTTCCTGCGTTAAGCCAATTAGGGTATCTACTTCTATTTTAATTCCTTTAGAGGTCATTTAAAAAATAATTGCGTTCAAGTCAAACCAGGACCAACATTTGTAGAGACTTCAAGCACAGAATGAGTATGACGGTGATGAGACCCTTAGCCACGGTAAAACATCTGAATGGTGAAAACGTTTTAAAGAAGGCCGTACATTTGTGAATGACGATCCCAGACGTGCTGGATCAGAGCCCACTGATGTCATTCCTGTAAACATTCGGTGAGTGGAACCCCTGATCGTTAAATATCCACGAATAACTTGTCGCCAACTTGCAGAGAAGTTGCATCTGTTTGTTGGAACTGTACACACAATCATTCACGAGCACCACTAGAAATTATTGCTGCATCCACTGTACAGTCCCGCCTTAATGCCAAGCCATTTTTACATATTTGGGCCATTAAATGTGTTCAAATTGAGATTATCAGTTCCTGGGAGGCCAGTGTTCACGGCTCCGACACATTGAGAAAACTTTCTAACTGGTTATGTAAGCACAAATACAATGCTGGGATAAGTGCATTCGTGTAACAGGGGATTATATAGAGAAATAAAGATAGTTTTACTCTGATAAATATGTTTTTATTCTGTCTAATCAAAAGCCATAGTTTGACTCAACTCCCTTTGTATATCTTTAGTACTGTTTACTTTGTTAGTACAGTATTTGGTGGCATTGCCTTTAAATTGCTTAGACTTGAATCAAATGGCTTCCACAAGCGTCATAACAGTTAGCTGGAATAAAACCTCACTCTTTCCCCCCCCCAAAAGTAGTGACGATAATTAAGCCAAAACGGCTCAATTCCTCCTGAGAACATCACTATGGGTTTTTTTTATACTGGTCTTATGAAAAGGAGATTCTTCTTTAGATAACAGCATTTCAGACCATGACAATACTCACTGGTGATTCACAGTCAAGACATAGATATAACAAACTCTTTCAGCAAATTGAGCAGGGTATGTGAAATGAAATTAAAACATTTAAATAAAAAAATCACGAGTTGGGTGAGGTCCCAAGAACTGTTTGCATAGATACTCATGGTGCCTTAAGTTGTCTGGACATTGCTCTGGAAATGGAATCAGACGTATGGATGTGTATAATGTGTTTGTTTGGTGAGTTGCTTAAAATGGATACTTGTTGCAATTGGCCTACCAGAATGATTTCATTGCAACTAAGTGTATGTAAACATTTGACCATTTGGAATTTTGCTATAGCAAAATAAAGCTAAAATAAAACCTTTTTTTTTAATTTAGTCATAGTCAATTCGCACCTGCCTCTCTGTTAAGGCACTCTCTCATCTAGGTGACAACCACCAACCAGGGAATATGAAGACGCGATGCCAACCGACCACACCTTTCCAAACTGCTCCGCACACACTGTTGAGGAATGGCATGACACCATTGTTAACACATCTTCCTCTTGCTAGCGTCCGCGGGAATCAAACTCACAATCTCCAGATGATAGCGTTAACACTTTACTGTTGCATCAGTGGCTAAACTGACATTTGACGACATCGGATATACACAAAGAAGAAAAATGACTAGCTGAAAGAAAAATATAGTAGCACGAAATGAGGAGAACTAACTGTGAATCGTATATAGACCTTGGATTTGATATAGCAATGACTATGATCATACACTCGGTTATCAACTAAACGACGATGGGTTCCCTGTTGAGTCTGGCTTCTCTACTGGGTTTTTCCTATTGTCGTCTCAAGGAGTTTTTCCTTGCCAATGTTGCCCTCCGCTAGCTCATCAGGGACAATCTGACAGTTATAGTTTATGCTTTTTTCTGTAGATTTTTTTTATTTACTTCCATTTTTGTTAATTCTGTAAAACTGCTTTGCGACATTGACCATTGTTAAAGGCCCTATACAAATAAAACTGAATTGAGTGGAATTTTTTTGATTCAATTAGATTTCTTGGCATTGAAATTTCCAATTAGATTAAAATAGCATTAAAGTTTAAGACATTAAATTAAAGTATTAAAAAACATATTTCAAGCAGCTATATTTATTTAAGCTTTCAAAGTATTTTTTAGGGGGAAAAAAAACATTAACACCTTTAATAAACACTGAAAGGCTCCCGTACATGTCTCATACAGTGTAATGTTTTTTTTTTTTTCCTTCAAATGTTATGCTCCACACTCCAGTCCATTAGGAATCATTAATTAAAAAGTTGAAAAGACTCTTGCTTAACATGAGAATTTGCAGAAGATGCAAAGGCTTTCTACTTTCTGCTAAAGGATTTCAGGTTTTTTTATAGCAATTTGTCTATATTATATTACACCATTTAACACGTGTACGTTTACCTCAATTATTTAAATTATTGTGAATCAATTCTGAATTGGAAACTGTCCTATCGGTTTTAATTAATTGAATTTGTGAAAAACTGACACTGAGTAGCTTTAGCCTAGGTGTATGAAAACATTTGTCCTCATCCTTATGCTTTTATTCTTGCCAGTAATAAAATGTCAATGAAAAAGACATGGAAGAGGCTAGTCAGTTTATGTGACACAGTTGTTGTGGTTATTATACAACATTTACACTTGCATAGCATTTGATAAGCCACACCTATGCTGTTCCATGTAGCGTGTATACAGTTAGACGTTTTCTCTTTATCTTCCTCGGTTCAATAAAAACCCCACCATCAACAATACACACTGGTAACACTGTTAACTGGTGATTCACAGTGAAGATGTGGATATAACAAACTCTTTAAGCAAACTGAGCAGGGTATGTGAAATAAAATTAAAAAATTTAAAAAATCACGAGTTTCCACATGTGACTAGCTTGGTTTGTAAGTAAGAGAAGCTTTTCAAATTTCACTTGAACACTCCTGCACTAGAGTCAGTGTCACACTAAGCTGTGAGTATTCCACTTTCCAATTCATTTCTGCTTAGTGGTGGTACATTGATGGACAGGGTCAGGGAGGAGCTGTCAACCTGGGCACAGAAACAGCCTTACCACTGTCAGTCAGCATGTTCCTTAATACAAAGGAATTCAGTGTGGTAAATGTGGGTGTAAGAACTAAACTGAATGCAGTTACTTATCATTTTGAGACTTAAAACAAGCAGAGCAGAAGCACATTGATTTAAATTAAATTCATTTCATCATCAGAACCTTTGCCACCTGTGCTTTACTTTTCTCTCCAGCGCCACAATAAATAGGAGAGTCCAGACAAGCCCTTCCAGGCCCATATACACAAATTCATTGAATCATACATGACGGGTCCAAATCAGTAAATGTTCTTCAACAAAACACAAGAACAATATTAAAAGTTCTGTTTTGCACTGCTCTCATTTCCTTCCCTTACTACCTCCTCGCCTTTCTTCAGACTGTCCATTTCTTCTTCTCTCTCCATCACCAGTGCCTTCCAGGATTCCTGGTGCAGTCTCTCATTTCTCTCAGTGTCCTGTGCTGTAGGGACTGCTGTGGTCTGTAGGGCAACCGGGAGATGCTTGAACTCCTCCTCATTTATATCATAGTTCTCCATTTTGTTTTCCAACACCCACCAGTGCCCTGCAAAGCCTACGTCCAGGACACGTTGAGGCAACTGTGCCCAGGGCACGGAAAGCGCAGAGCACCGTGCCTCATACAGGTTGGGCTCAGGGTCGTAGTCAGCCATGTAGGCCAATGAGATGATCCCCAGGCTGATGTATCGCAAACGGCCCTCGTTGCGCAGCTTTGCCAAGCTCTGCACATGCCCATCCGACGTGCCACTTCGAATCCACGGAGATAGGAGTGCAAGCTGGTTGGAGGTCTCTAGTATTCTAGACTGGAAGGACATCTCATCTGGATTGGTGTAGTAACACACGTATGCACCTCCAAACAAAGCCACGTAAAGGCTGGCTTTTAAAGGGCGCTCGGACGCTCCAACAAATATCTCACGGCATGCTTCCTTATAGTCTCTCAGAAGACTGCGGCACCACACACCTGTCGAAGAAATTTAACAGATTTTTATTGACACAAGAATATTGAAGCTGAGAAGTAGTATTATTAGTGTTTGTTACAGTAAGTTTAATTTGATTGCTGGTTGATATCAGTGTCTGTAAATAGTCATTGCTTTCTTATCTTTTGTGTTTCAGACAAGGAACATAAGCACTGGATTCATCAAATAAAAATTGAAAGCATCTCGTTGCACGGAGGCCCATGTGGTCTGCTTGACTGGGGACGTTTCCACTTTACCATTAAGACGTTACTGGATTAGGCTGATACAGACAGCTGTTCTCTGATGACTTGTGATTGCAGTCACTCAATAAATCAGGACTGAAATCATACAGTATTGTACCTGAGCCTCCAATAACTAAACCAGACTCTATATTAACTTAAACACATCTAATGTTGTATTGAACTTCCAGCCTCCTAACATACAGTATGACTGTAGATCAATCCCTGCTGTCTGATATCACCCAAATCAGGATGGGTTACCTACTGAGTCTGAAGTTTCTCCCAAGGGTTCTTCCTATTGCCATCTCAGGGTTCCCCCCATCCCCCCTTGATCTGACATATTCTTTCACACTTTTCACAATTAAAAGCAAACTGAAATATTTATCTAGTCAATGTAATCAATTACAGTCCTTACAGACACACACACAATTGGATGAAAACAAGTAGATAAGCATTTTTCACAAAAGTAATAAAGTTAAACAATAACAAGCAATAAGTAAGGTTACTTGTGCATGATAGTGACAGTGTCACAGTGAGACAGTAGGAAAAATATTTGTAGAGATGCACAAATGTGGAGACAATTAAAACATAAACACTAATAAAATACCACCCGTTATCCTACCAGTTAATAAACTCACCTGCACGGCTGTCCCGCAGTCTTTCCCATCTCGTACCCTTGCTGGTGGCAGCAGCTACAGTGGAGCACCATCTCCTCAGGGCAGCCATGTTAGCGCCTTAGCCACAGCGCCCGCGCGGAGTAAGAGAAAAAAAACTGCTCTCTTTCGGTAATGCAGGGCGCTACATAGGGTACAAACGCCACTTATTACACCGCATACCTAGTGCGCATATACAGGGAGTACTAAAAGGTTTGAGATACATCCATTTTAAAAGTCATGAGGTATATCATCGAACCGGAAAAACTATTATATGTTTCCGGTATAATCAAGACAGTTATAATGACTAACTCTTTATATTCTATAGTGAAATGTAATTGTAAAAAAAAAAAAAAAAAACGTTAAAAAATGGGGGGAAATGAATAAGCGTATAATATTACGATTTATTTATAATATTATTTATAATATTAGGAAATTTATTTCCGAGAATTTAGTACGTGAACTGGATATTATTAGGCTCTGTTGTTTTTAGATAATTGTAATAATATCTATAAAAACATGTCTATAATGTTTATAAAATATGAATATAGACATAACTTTAAATTTTTTCGCCCTGTGTCATGCTTTTTCCCTGTGCGCCCCTGCGTGTCGCCCAGGTGATGAACTCAGTCACGTGACCATATTGTGAACACGTTGAGGCAGGAGATGACGTGGAACATGCGCGAGACCAGTTTTAATCATGACGTTATATAAATATGGCAGTATTTACTCGTTAGTGTTCGGTTTCTAGAGTTATTCATGCTTAGCTATAACTTGGCTGTTTAGCGTATGTGATATTGTAAACGAGAGGTTACCCTCTCACTCACCAGCTGTTATTAAAGGTCGCCTGAGAGGACTGGCTGCTCTGCTCGGCAGGTAAGTAACTGTTTAATGAAAATTAATGAGTTCTCAGGTCAGTTTGTGTTGATGAAGGAAAACTGTCGTGTGGGGAAACCGGTGTTTAATGTCGTGTAGCAGCGTCACTTAGCTTTTTTTTTTTTTTTTTTTTTTCCCCCACGTGAAAGTGGTTGTAATGTACAGTCTGTTGGATCATGTTGAATCATCACAGCACTGACAGTAAGATGTTTTCTTTGCAGTCACTGATTAGCACTCTGCACTGATCTCACAGCATGGCTGACGAGCTGAAGTTTCAAGGTAGGTGCTGGATTTGTCACACTGGTCGATGTGAATGTATAGCAAGAAGATACAATATGTGGACAAAAGTATGACAGTATAATCAGTGCCAAAATTCCTCAAAGCAAAACAGCATGTTGAATTACATGAAGTGAACAAACTTGTCACATTAAAAATGTTTGAATTTTTGATCTGAAAGTCTGATCTAAAATTTTGACCTGAATTTTAATGCCTGAATTTGTGAGGTTGAAAAATAATGAAGATGGTATTTTTAAAGCGTGAAAATATTCTTAAATAGCAGTTTAGTAAGGTCAATATTTTTGTACTAACTTTTTTAAATGCTTGATTTACATTTTTATTTGAAATGTACAACTGCAATAAATTACGGTGATGCAAATCTTCAAGCATTATAAATGCTGCAAGGATTTTTCCCCATTCAGATCAAAGTGCAATGCAGAAAAATTCAAACATTTTTATTGCAACAAGGTTTTGTTCATTCCATGTAATTCAGCATGATATTTTCTTTGAGAAATTTTTGCACTGTTATACTTCCATACAAAAGTGTGTGGACCATCGTACTCGTATGTGTGTTGTTCATCAGACTGTAGCCTCAAATCTGGAAGCACACAGTTGCCACAGCATACAAATACATCCTGTACATACTAATTTGCCCAAACCTGTTCCAGCATTACACTGCCCCTCCAAAAACACATAGTTTGTTATAGGTGGAGTAAGAAGATCTCGAGTACCCTGAAGCTCAACCCCACTGAACCAGTTTGAGATGAAGTGCAACACAGACTTCACCCCAGGTCCCATTGCCCAACATCAGTGCCTCATCTCAGTCATGCTCTTTTGTCTGAATCATTACAAATCCTCTCAGTGATCTTCAGATTCTAGTGGAAAGCTTTACAAAAAGAGTAGTAGTCATTACGAGAGCAAAAATTAAATCTCGAATAGGTTGATCAAAAAGCATGTGTGAGATATTGTGTTCAGATGTACATAAACCTTTGGCCATGTAATGTGCATTCTTTCATTCATCTTCTATACCACCTATCCTGATTCAGTGTCATATAGGGTAGGAGACTTTCCACATAAAAAATCTGAGATTTTCTTTTGTTAATTTAAAATTTGGAAATATAAAAAAAAATTATATCTTGATTATTTAAAGGTTTTCCTCATGCCTAATTGCGTTTATTTAATCTAAAATTGATAAATTTTTGCACAAACTTGTACAAAAAAAGAAAAGAGAAAAAAATGATGCTCCTGTAAATATTTCAAAATTATTCCTTTTCACTCAAGTTCTTGTCAAGGATACATTTGTTTCATAATAATTATTGTATTTAATTGCAGAAGAATGCAAAATTGAGGCCTCTTCACTAATGGTTATTCACACACTTAATCACACTAGGCGACACACTTTTCCTTTTAAAAATCCCTGGGATCAAGTGACCTATACAAGATGCAGGATAGGACACAAAAAAGCAACACACACATTTTTACTGTCAAGAGAAAATCCACCACAATGTTCATCATGCAGAACGCAGTTGTCCATCAAACATTTTATATTTGACTGTAATTCTTTTACTCCTTTGAGGAACTTGTTTTACTCTGTTGACACTTAAAAAAAACTTTTTAAACAAGTAAATCCAAATATGGTTTTAAAAATCTTAGAAAAAATAAATTTTAAACATCTTATCTAGTTTTTGAATAACAAATGCTTCTCGCCATGAATATAGCCATAGAAGCTGGCATGGCGTTAAAAAAGAGAAAGAATCACACTAGGCGATTTTTAATGTACCAGTCCACCTAACTGCATGTTTGGACAATGGGCGGAAACCCAAGAATCCAGAAGAAATCCTCTGCAAAAGCAGGGAAAACATCATAAACTTGACACGGCCAATACTAGAAAAAAACGTCAGCTTCACACCAGCTACCTTGGAGCAGAGAATGTTTTGGTGATGGCAATAATCTATAATGATGTTGCATAATGTCAATATTATGACTTTTTTTTTAGCTTTTATTGTATATAGTGGATTGAATTAAAAATGTCACTGTCAAATCTGATCTGATATATCTCCAGCACTGATGGTAATTCTCAGTGTCAGAAGGGTAAAGCTAGATAATTTGGACATGCTGGATATATACAATTCCCAGAAAAGTCACACCCACAAATATTTCATTTAGTCACCTTTAGCTTTAAACACAATGCATAATGCAATGGCCATTCCATGTGTACGAATGATTCCTCTTGCTCCCAGAGCCACTCTTTTACAATTTGAATCCTGGAATATGCCTGTGCCACCAGGGAAGAAAATCTCCACCGATGTAATAACCTGGTCATTCAGTACATTCAGGTCATCAGCTGACTTCATTTTATTGCAACATAACAATCCTGAGCCTAGACCTGACCAATATAAACAACCCTACGTCATAACACTGCCTCCAGAGGCTTGTACATTGGACACTATAAATGCTGGGTGCATTCCCTTCTTACCCTGATGCGCCCATCGCCCTGGAATAGGGTCAGTCTGGACTATCAGACCACACGACGCGTTTGTTTGCGCATGTTTTAATCCTGTGAGTTCTGGTCACATTGTTTGGATGGAAATGCACTTAAATTTACCATTTTTTTTACCAAGCATTTAACTGATTTCCATTCATGATTTTTTTTTTTTCTGACCACATTACTTCAATTTTGCAGTTCAGCACTAATTGTTATATTTACAATACGTTAATTTTAATAATGCGTTGGACAGTTCTGAAGTCAGTTTAATTAATTACAGTATAAAAGTCCTTATTTTCTTAGCTTGATGCCGGCCAATTCAGCCACTCTGAAACAGTGACTTTCTTTGGCCAGGCAATGTAGGTTTTATTGTCTCATAAATAAAATTTGTAAGACAAGTTGTTTTCATGTAGAACTTGGAGTACACGTGTAGAAAAGGAGTACAGTGTGATTCTAATTCGGTACACGTTTTGTCAAATTCAGTGACTGTGATCTTCTCACAGTCTGCTAGCAGTCCAGTCTGTGTGTGGGCTGAAAAAAACCTGGTGTTCATATACGGCCCTGGTTCTGCAAACAGGAAACAAAAAGTGGTGCAGACCGCGCCATACAACACTGTTCTAGCCATTTGCTATTAATATTGGTCAGGGAAGTGTATTTGTTAGGGTGCTGAGTTCAAATATCAACAATGTTTCTCCAGTATCAATATTCTGTTCAGGAAAATCCTTCCATGTGTAGCTGCCTTATAAATCTTCGAAGTGGCATGTTTTCAACAAGCTTCACCAGAAATAAGGAGAAAAAAAGAAACAGTTTACTTGGTCCAGCATGACTGGTAACGTAGCTCTAAGCCTGCTTTTCTGTATGTTCTCTACCTATGTAGATTTTGAGGAGGCTACAGATCTTCTGTCTGCTGACCCGGGTGCCTCCACAATCAGCGTCTCCACTCCAGGCAGTGCCGGTGCAGCTGGCACCTCTTCCTCAGATGTAAGACTGAACCTGTCAGATGATGAGGAGAACCAGCAAGAGAGCTCCGGGGTGCGTTTCCCATCATAAGTCACATATCGTTGAAGTACCGGATCGTGATTGCTTATTGTATTGTTTTAATTGCAGTTACTCGGAGGTGAAAAGCAAACCAGCGGCTTCTGGACATTTGAATACTATCAGTCTTTTTTCAATGTTGATACCGTGCAGGTATGGAACATTGGGACATTTAAATTTATTTAAAATTCTCGTTTACGACTTAATGAGATGTTTCCTTCCTGGCATTAGGTGTTGGACAGGATCAAGGGGTCACTTATACCTTTACCAGGACGGAATTTCGTCAAACATCACATTCGCAGTAACCCAGATTTATATGGTAAGGAACAATTCTTGTGTTCTGTTCTGTTTACTCTGTAAATATATATATAAATAATTTGCAGCCCGAAATTATGGATATTTATGAAAAATTAATCACACTTGTAATGCTTTGTCTATGCACAGGGCCGTTTTGGATATGTGTCTCTCTGGTCTTTTCCGTTGCCATTAGTGGGAACCTCTCTACCTTTTTAAGTCAGATGGGTGACCCTCACTATCACTATAGACCACAATTCCACAGAGGTAAAAGAGCCGTCAGATGGAATCCATCAGATGGAATAAGATGTAGACTATATTAGAATTTGCACTATTAGTTTAAAGCTGCCTTACAAAGTTGCCTAAAGGTCGGAATTACCCTCAGCACTGCGATCACACGATTAAACAACTTTTGAGACATTTAAGTTTGAACCCTATTTGATGAAATTTGCTTTGGTATAATTAATTAATTTCTTTATAATAAAGATAGATCTGTGGCTATTGAAACTGCAGCCCCGCACAAACTTTGAAACGAGGTGTTTCACTTAAATATATGAGGGCTATAAAATAAAAATGTACCCAGTGGAAAAAGTACTTGAAGCTGTTGTCTTATCATATCCACTTCAGTTTGAAGTCAAGGACAAACAAACGGACTGTTGATGAATATTGTGAGAAGACGTTAAGAACAGATTGAAAATAAGACCATGTTGCCCAGTAAGGTACTGAATTTGCCCTTTTATTACATATAACAGTGACGATTGCAGCACTTGCTGTGTTCCTCTACGCATGGCTCGTACCGCTGGGTGTGTGGGGCTTCATGACTTGGCGACAGAACACCTCACGACAGATGAGTGCCTACTCTTTTCTGGAGACGGTGTGCGTCTATGGCTACTCTCTCTTCATTTACATTCCTACTTCGGTAAGTTTGATCACCGCAAAATCAATTAGGCTACATTCAGACTGCAGGTAAAAGTGGGCAACATATGATTTACTGACCAAGGTCCTTTTTTTTAAAATTTTTTTTTTTAATACTGTTCATGTTTTTATAGTGACCTGTATGCTTAATGTGATCATGCTTCTAATCTGACCCACATGTGCAAAAAAACGATGTGTCGCATGATCCGGCCACTTCTTTGGTTGCTTTCAGTTTGCTTTTAAACCTTTAGTTTTCCTTTGTCACTACAGTCAGGTTCACCTAGGACTGCATTTAGCAATTTCGTTTGAGAACTCCTCAACCAAGCAAGTAGTTGCAATATGTGCCTGTTAACTTTGTTTTATACCAACCGGATGGTCATGTATATGCATCTCCCTTCTAGAACCACATACAAAAGTGACTCCGATCAGATTTGCGCTTACAAACAGCCCTAAAAGAAAATCAGACTTGCGTCACATTAGGGTAAAAACAAACAAAATTGGATTTGAGTTTCTTAAGGCTGGTAATGTAAACATGGGCTTAGTGCCTCCAACACTTGTAAACTGCCTGTGTGTCTCTATGTATGTCTGTGGTGCCCTGAGAAAATCCTTCACATGGACAAACTTTGACACTCTCTAATATCTATCTAGACTTATATAGATATAAAGAGATAGTTGAGATATACACCTTATGAGAAAAATTTAACTGCCATCATCCACATAAGGTGAAAAAAGTAAAAGTTTGTGACGCCAGTCAGTTCTGCTATATTCACTACTCGTTAATGCATTCAAGTACCTCAACTCCACACCCCAGGTGTTCCAACAGTCATTAATTGCACTAACTGTAGGTTGCTAGCTTGGGTGAAGAATGGAGAGCAGCTGCTTGCCAAAACCCATTCAAAGCGTATTAAGAAGTAGTCACAGAAGCACCTTCAGCAAGAAAACACATCTGATGATGCCATTTTAAACAACTTTGTCTCCTTAGTAAATGCTTCAAATCATTCTGAACTGTCCAGGTTCTCGTATTTACGGCTACAGTCATAACTAGCTTGTAACACAAGGCCAAAGGCTTTGGGTGTGTGGAACTAATTATACACCCTAGCTTTCCATTTAACGCTATATAATAAGCAAAGTTTTATACATTTTAAGGCAGAAATCTTCCATTTTCTGCTGTTAGTCGAACTGTGATTAGAAATTAGCCTGGACCAGATAATTTCCACATCACTATACAAATTTATTTTAATCGAAAAGTAGAACTCTGGAAGTATATTCTTCGTTTAAAAATAAAAAATTTTCAGAACCTTATTTGTTTTTGGCAGAAATCCTGAATTCAGGCGTGATGACATCCATTGGGTTTTCCCGCTGTCGCACATATGCTTTTGCTTTACAGTACTTTGTACAGAGGAGCTTTTTTTTGTTGTTGTGAAAATTACAACTTCCTGTAAAAACTATACCTTACACATTGCCTCACTTATCCTGTTTTAAGATATTATGGATCATTCCCTTCGGATGGCTGCAGTGGCTCTTGATTCTGATTGCCATGTTGGTCTCTGGCTCAGTGTTGGTCATCACCTTTTGGCCAGCGGTTCGTGACGACAGCAAAACAACAGCGTTCTCTGTTATAGCAGCCATTGTGCTGCTCCATGCTCTGCTAGCGATCGGCTGCAAGGTAATTTGCTCAAATATATGAAAGTACTAACGCAGGGTGAGCATAAAGTCTTTGCATGATTTCAAAAATACACACACAGCTGCAATATTAGCCTTCAATGATTTCTTTGAACTGGTCTTTTTCTGGGGCAGAAAGATTATTCAACATATCTTTAATAGAAGGAAATCCCAAGAATTGGGAGCACAAGGTTTAATTAAATTTTTTTTTTAATCAGCTCATGGTAAAGAATTATACATAGATCTGATTTAGATTATTAATTCAGTGGTCCTCAAAGTCCCAAAATGTCTTAATTCTCAAGACCTCTCAACTTTGTTAATGATGATTGATTACAGCTGGAGGCTTCTCTGTGCCAGCATCACACACATTTATGTGACAGGATTTTATTGAATTGACCAACACTGTTGTCAATCCAATGCATCACTGTCTTTATTCATTGCACAAAGTGGATGGAATAATGAAGGACTATTTCAGAATTATAATATGACAGTTAGCCCAAACACCCATGAAGGTTGGTTGTGGAATGGATGAAGCGGGCGAACTTTAACCTTTTGAAGACTCAACCCTATCAAACATTTGTGGACTATACTTAAAAGTTAGATTTGTGCCAGGAAACCAACAGACATTATTGAACACTGCTAATTCTGCCAAGAAGAGTGGTCAAATATGGACCCAGAACCCAACCAGTGACCAAAGGCATCGTCAAAAGGTGAAACGTGTAAAAGACATTGACCCAAAATTAGGTGTGCTGCATGTATAAATGTTGTCACTGTGTTGATGATTTTACAAAGCACAAAAGAAATGAAACCTTGAGTACCAGATTCTTGGGTTTTTTTTTTCTATTAAAGATGTTTATTATATAATAATTCTGCCCTAGAATGACAATTTAAAAAATTTATGCAAGCCCAATGATGGTCCTGTTCATGATGAGTGTATATAACTTGTGACTGCAACTGTGTGTGAAAATGTATATATAAAAACTGCACAGACTTTATACACACCCAGTAAAACCTAAAGGACAACTGCCTCGAGTTCACCAATTCCCTTTTGAACTCAGTGATGAATTGAATATTAAACTGGAGAGTAAGCAACACAAAATTGTGGGTCTTGTATTCGGCCAAACAAGTGTACCATCTGTTCCCAGTAATTTACCTCTCGTTAAAACTGAATGATGTTAATGCAAACCCGTTGCCTGGTCATATTTCTGTGTTCAAGGTTGTACATTAGAAGCCAGTCTGGAAGTCTTGTTAGATTCTGGTTTGAATCTTGGGTTTCAGTCTAGGATCTGTTTTGACTAAATGTATAAACAGTCAGGGGCACCCGTCCTCATGATGATGTATTTGAT
Organism: Clarias pachynema; assembly: GCA_030014365.1. Lineage (NCBI taxonomy): Eukaryota > Metazoa > Chordata > Actinopteri > Siluriformes > Clariidae > Clarias > Clarias pachynema. The sequence continues at coordinate 19,393,453 of JAQMYL010000008.1, forward strand.
ATTCTCTGTTTCAGTTATACTTCTTCCAAACAGCAGTGCAAACTCCATCACCCACCTCTCCACCGACTCCCTCGATTCTGAATCACACGGCACTGACCGCTGCGAGCAAATCAAACTAACCAGCGATGATCTCGGGCTAGGGGGAAAATGTTACTACTAGTATAAAACCCCGTTTCTTAGTGTACTGATCTGAGAATCTCATAAGCAATATGGAGATGGATATAACTTCAGCTGCCATGGACTCAAATTTGTCTTTGGGTAACTGGAAGGTACATCTATTTACTCATTATTATGGATATGTAGTTTGAAGATTTGTGCAACTCTATATTGGGGTAATGAAGTCAGGGTACTTGAGCTGAAAATAAGCCCTGTTACTATAAATATAATAATTAATTATGTGACATTGCTGTTCTTTGTAAAATATTTGAAAATTGTTTGTTTACAGGTTGAAAAAAAAAACCTAGGTTTGTGTTAATATGGAATGTAATTTTGGATGAAGGTTTAAATGTAAATTAAGTGTAAATGAAATGTACTACATATGGGTAATGACTGACCTAAACACTCCCCTTTAACCCAAACAGGACAGTCTGTCATCAATAATGAGCTCAAAACAAAAGTGATTTAAAGTACTTAACTACCTTTAGTTAGCTGTGATCATATTGGCGTTTGGGTAAAATTTGAGTCTTGTTCAAAATTTAGAAATCTTTTTTTTTTAAGGTTCCTTGCTAATTTTTAAGGGACATTTACTATCAGGACAAGTTCTACCATAAATTTTAAATCTTTCTGGGTGCTGCGTTAGTAGGAATCGGACATTAAACTGAGCCTTTAAAATTCGTACTTTATTTTTTTAGACCTGCTTTGACTGAACAAAAAAAAAAAAAAGTGTATCACATGATTCCTAGGGCGACACAAAATAACATCTGGATAAATTGTATCTTGTTCAACAGGGTGACTGAATTGCGCACTGTGTAAAAACACTGCTAAAGATAAGTCCAATTTCACCCCAACTTTCATCTAAATTTCTTTCACGTATGATGTGCGTGTGTGAGAACTGTACAACCTGGACAGTGTAACTACATTGCGATCGGTGGGAAAGTGTCTCTGCTTACACGTAAATAAACAATGTACAGCATTTGTGGCCTCTCTTACACAAGAAGCCAGACTTTAAAGGGAAGTCTCCAACATTTAATTTGCATGTGTTTTTTTTCTTTCTTTTTGAGTCCGTTGCTTTTCTTGTGAAATGGAGGTGTAAGGGGGGAAAAAAGGCCAAAAAAGGGATTAATTCTACAAATTAACAGGACTTTAAATTTCTAAATCAAAGGCAAAAAAAATAATAAATGAGTGACAGAAGCAATGCATACCTTCTCAAAAGTCTTTCTCTAGGCAAGGCCCAGCATGGGGAGGTAGAAAATCTGGGACAGGTAAAAAGGAAGGGTTCTAAGAGAAGAGAGGTTTGATGGTTGACCTTTGATTACCAAAAAAAAAAAAAATCATGACACACAGAGGTCAAAAACAGAAGGGTTTGGGGGATGTAAACTAGGATCCCGCTGATCCAAACAACTGTCTCACTCCAGGGGCCGGTGGGTGTGTGCAGAGCCTGACATCCGGTTCTTCTGTCCCCTTCCTTAACTAATGCCTCGTGGAATCCATTCGAGTTTCAGCATTGTGCCTGGAAGGCTGGAGTGTGTGTAGATGCAGATCTCTGGCACAGGAGCTTCTTCAAATACTCATTAGCTATAGGCTTGGTTAGTTTTTTGCTAACCGCATTGTGCAGAAGGGAAACAGCTAGCTGCACACATCTGGGGCTGCACTATGGTAAAAAGAAAAAAAGAAAGGGCAGCTCTGGAATGGAATGGGCTACAAAGCATGTATACTATCTACACTACTGTTCATACAGGCAGTGATAGTTCCTGAATGTTCAACGGATGCCAGACAGAAAATCCAGCTGCACTGCAAATTAGAGCTGCATGATTTAATCGGTTATGCGATCTCATTGATCTTTTGTTGATCGATTCAATTAATTGAATGGACGAGTCAGTTTTCGATTCAGTTTCGATGCACACTACTTGAACAATTTAGGTAAACTTGCACTTTTTGAATTCTGCCACCTGCTGAACAGGAGTGTGGCACAATAGATTAGTCAGGAGAAAAAGGTGATTGTTTTGCACTAGACTCACCAGCACAGGTTTTACTGCATTCAAAAACATACTAGACACTTTTAGTAGTTTTTAATATTTTAAAACCTGTAAAGAAAAATAGTTGTTTGAGACAAATCAAATAGTAAATATTAGTGCTATTGAATCGAAAATCACAATGCCCAAAAAGCAAATTGAATCGAATCAACAGTCTAAGTTTGATTCACAGCTCAATTGCATTAGAAAGGTCAAGCTTGCTGAGACTATATTTATACCAAAAGTTGACGTTGGACAGTCTGACATGATGCAGAGAAAGTGAACAAAATAGAAAAAAGACGATGCAGGAACAGCAAGACAGCCCTGCCATAACCCCCAGGTTCATAACAGTTCATCACTGACGTTTCAATGAGTGTCTCTCGTATGAATGTACATTTGATAAGTTTTACTTAAAAAAAAAAAATAAAAATCAGTTAAATCCCAAAGCTCAATACAGTCCACTGCCTCCTTTTGGCTAATCCTGGAACTGCACTACTGTGAAGACGGCGGAAAGTGTTGCATCGCACCTCCGACTGTCCAATACAGAGCGAAGGCTGGCATTGTAGGACGGGAAGGGGGACGGAAAGAGACAGAGAAAGAGGTTTTATATATATTTATATACGAATATACATCAAGACGAGAGAGAGGGAAGAAAGGTCACAGTCAGATCCTGCAGCACTGGATTTGGTAATCTGGTTTAGGCTGTGGTCAGTTTGGGAAACTGGACATGCAAAGGGAAGGGGAAGCAGGGATGGGCCTTAGCTCCCATAATGCATCGTGTTGCTTGGGATAGCCATGGGTGAGGCCATTGAGATGGCAGGGCCACCCATGGTGAACTGGTTAGTGACGGGATAGTGGGTGCTGCCGCTGGTCAGACCCTGCTGTGTTGTAGCTCCTGGAGGGACAAAAATTTTTTTTTTAAATAAAAAAAACGATAAGTGCTACGGTAATACTAAATATATAATAATGCATATATAATGGTTATATATTATTATTATTATTATAGCTGACATTTTATGGTTAGAGGTAATTCTTTTATTAGAAAAAGAATAAACATACCCTGGACAATTCCTGTGCTCATTATAGAGCCCATTCTGGAGTGAGTGTGGTTAACAATCCCTGTGTTCACTGTGAAAAAAATTATAACACTTAAAACCTCCCATAACATTCTGAAAAAGGGAGTGGGTGTGTGAACTGTGTCCTACTTCCATATAGATAAGTAAACAATAGCAACAAACATAAATAGGGCTCAATACATCATGAATCACTGCATAGGTATAGGGTCAAGTGGATCCTATACCACAGCAAAAGGTCAAAAAGTGTCCTAGACCTAGATATTGGCACCTCTGCAGTCTAAGAATAATGTCTGACTGTATATGTACATTTATGTCTTGTGTGTATGTGTGGGGTGTGCGTGCATTTCCGTACGTGCATGCGTGTCTGTACCAAGGGGGATGAGGTTATTGTGAGAAACTGTAGAGCCACTGCCACCAATGACAGTACTAAGGTCATAAGCTGTTGGCATTCCTGAGAAGGTGTTAAAGAAGAAAAGAAAAGAAAAAAAAAAGAGAGACACACAACAGGTAAAGACACCAAATAAAAAAACAAAATCATGATCTTGGATATAAAACTAATAGCATAATGAACACCGTTTTTAATTGTTAAAATTTATTTATTATTATTTTTTAAAGAATTTCATACAGATCAGTATTCACTGTTAAAGTTGTGCGTTACCTGACACACCCATTCCTTGATTCATGCTATAGGCGCCCCCAGTGTTCCACATGTTTTCAGAGGGGGAGCTGTAGTGTGATCCAGGAGGAGGGTTCGGGGTGGTGCCTGTGTATCTATTTAAACAAAGAACACAAAAGATGAGATGGTGTTTTTGGCTGATGAACAAAACATGAGTTATTAGTACAGTATATACTTCGATCTGTAACAAATTATCCAGTTATTACAAAATGCACTAACTCACCTGAAAAATGGGTTCTTTAGATCCAGGAGGTTGCTGGATTTGGAGCCAGTCTGATCAACTTGAGCAACAATACTGATGTCATAGCTTTGCCTAAACCAAGAATATATTGTTAATGAAACTACTTTCAGGAAAATGGTTAAAATAGGAAGAGGCATTTGTGAAGTGTTATAACCTCTTGTTGGCGATGAGCAGGGCCGTGCCTGACATGGTGTCTCCCGCTTTGGCGAAGAGTGGCGACTGCAGCAGACAGCGCACCTGATACCAATGAGTCAGGGGCTCAGTGGGCGCTGTGGAGAGCCACACAGTCATCCTGGGTGGAGAGAGACAGACAAAACTGTTTTTTTGTTGTTGTTCCAGCATTCAAATAAGTCTCGGGGAAATAGGAATTCACACAGAACTTACACAGATCCCATAAATGCAACGTCAAACCAGAAGGCCAGGCCATGCACCAACCCAGAGTGCATCATGTGGAACTTAAAAGGGATCTCTATCCTGGGTGGGGAAGAATAAAATATAATCCTTAAATTGTTTATTTTTTTAAATTAGTAAAAACAAGGTTACATCAATGCATGATAAATCAAAACTTTAACATTAGAAACATCATACTTATAAAGGTCCTCTTCTTTAGCTTCTAAAAAGTTAACAGTGTACTTCACAGATTTGGCCATTAAGATCCGGATATCAAATGTGTCCTGGGGGGAGGAGGGGGGTATAAGAGAAATTAGTGCAAGATACAGGTATCATAAAATGTAGAGACATTCTCTAACAAGGCAAATTCTTCCTCTGAGCAATTTAAATTTTATTTCTGTAGCACTTAAAACAAGTCACAAAGCAACTTTGGATATATAGATATATAGAAATTTGGATAAAGATTTAGACCCCTAATGTGCAATCCAGAGGCAACAGTGGCAAAAATGAATAAATAAAATAAAATACTGATTACAAGAGGGGAAAAGCATTGCATTAGAACTCACCCTCTTTTGGCTTGGGGAGATTGAGACATTACACTTCCATAATTCAATTAAATTTTATTTGTATAGCGCTTTTAACAATTGTCATTGTCGCAAAGCAGCTTTACACAATCAAAAGAATTATTTAAGTTTGTATGAGATGTGAACGTGTATGAATCAAAATGATAAGACTGTCCCTGATGAGCAAGCCGAGGACACCGGCGACAAGGAAAAACTCCCTGAGATTTGAAACTCCCAAATTTGCAGACACACTAACTGCAACTCCAATTCCATCCAAATTATTATTATTATTTTTTTTTACATATGGCTGCATTTGAGCTGGTAAAATGTTGCTGTTCCTCTATATTCCTGCAGGTAGCTCTATTGTTCAACAGCACCCTAGTGTGTGGTAGAAGCGAATTATTTGCCAAGTTTGTTTAGAATTGGAACAAAATATTAATAAAAATTATATTGAATCGAGACATTATAATACTGTCATGCTAACAGAATTGCAATACAAACTGAATTGGTACCTAGATATATGGTATGGAACCGAATGTTACTCGTCCCTAGTAGATGTGTCAGTTTGACTTTGAATACAGTAAATGTCTTGACAACCCACCAATAATCCAGCAGAGCAGAATATTATTTCACAGCAGACACAATAGGTATTAAAAGGTAAATTAGGTTTGATTAGTCAATTTTTGCTCCAAGATCACCTCTCTGATTAAGCAGATAGTCTTATTCCCACCCATGTTCACATACGTTTACCATTAGGATCTGAGGTGGCCCACAACGTGCATATTAATAAATAAAAATTTTTTTAAAATGGACAGCAGATTTTGTCAAATCTGTAAAATAGGTTTTTATAAAAGGCCAAAACACCACAATTTAATTCAGAAAGTACAGCAATTTAGTCATTTGTCTTTTTTGCATTGTATTTGAATTATTTATTAGTTAAACAAATTGGAAGTAAAATAAGCCTGTGATTTCTTAATCAGTGTGAAAATACCAGGCGCTCAAATACATCGTCCCACGCCCAGTCTACACTGCAAAAACTGAAATCTAAGAAAGTAGAAAAACGCTTATTTCTAGAAAATGTGTCTTGTTTTTTGCCATTA
>JAQMYL010000008.1:19405602-19418360 GCA_030014365.1 Clarias pachynema
AAGCATTACATTTTTTGTTCAATAAAAATGTATTCTTGAGTCATCCACCATCATTTTGTGGCTTTTGTAAAGTATCGATTCAGGTACCGTTTTGGCACCGGTACCGTTTTAGAAGTATCGATTTGGCACCGGTATCGAAAAAAACCCAAACGATACCCAACCCTAGTCTGAGGTGCACTCTAATTTATCCCAAAGGTGTTCAGTGAGGTTGAGGTTAGGGCCCTATGCAGGACACTTGAGATCTTCCACTCACACCTTCAACAAACCATTAGTTCATAGAGCTTGGCTTGTGTTTTTCAAGTGAAGCTTTAGAATACAAAAACATCCTAGACAATTTTTTGATTATATAACATGTAGTTTGGAGAAGAGACATAGGTGTGGTGGTCACAAACTGCATTTTGAATCAAGTTACAGCGCTTTACATTAATCCTGCTCAACTTAAGTCAATTAATTCAAGTCTGCTCATATTTGTTGTTAGTCTTTCGGCTGCACCCGTCGAGGGCTCGCCACAGCAGACCATTCGATCCGCACAACAACTTGGCACAGGTTTTACACAGGATGCCCTTCCTGACGCAAGACTCCCATTTTATCCGGGCTTGGGACCAGCACTGCATCCAGTGACTGGGAATCGAATATGGGCCTTACGCATGGCAGACGAGAAACCTACCACTGAGCCACCAATGCCCAAGTATGATCATATATACGCTTTAACTATACCTGACTGCATTCTTGTGTGCTCACATATACACGTTCTTCAAAAACGAGTTGAACTTTCACCAGAAAGCTCCAGGAACACACTTTTTTTGTGCTGTGTGTGGGCCAGTCAACTGAGAGAGGGTTACCTGTGGGGGAGGCGAACTGCAGAAGCACACTGTTACAGCCCAGTGTTATGATGAAGGACTGCTTCCCCACACGACTGCACTCTGTCTCCCGTGACACTGAACACTTAAACACGCTCGCCTCCTCATCTGCAGAAAAAACATACAATCAGAGGGTCAAAACACAGCCATTATATTATGTCACAGGGTGAACTCTCCCAGACCAGACACTGTTTGGGTCACTAAACCGACTAAGCTTTAAGAAATACACTGTCTGAGAGTTAGGTGTATGAAATACTCTTCTACAGTCACTCACACAATTTGTACCAGTTTACAGTTTGTGTTTTAAAAAGTGCTTCAAGGGAAAAATAAAACATTACCAGATGCTTGTAAAAAATAAAAAAAAAAGATATAGCACTTAAGACAGATTCTTAACTGATCCAGGATTAAACCGGAGGCCAAACAAGATTACCTAATGCTATTGATAGCCTACAACAACATACTGATCCAAGTCCTGTACTTTTAAAGGCATGGGTGGATGCATGTTACAGAGTGCTTCATGAGGACCAGCTGCCTGTCTAAAGATTTCAAACCCAATTTGGCAAAAAATATTTAAAAAGACCAGATTTCTGTACGAGTGTGAATATGTAAGCATTTCAAAAAAAAAAAAAAAAAAAAAAACAAGAACTACTGCAAATGTGTAAAGCATACGGCTTTACAGAGATTTCCACTTCTGCATTCATAAGTGTTTAAAGCACAGCACGTGTCTATTTCTCCATTTCAAATCCAATCTGCTTACAGTTTTACAGCGTCAGCCTGAAGAAAAGCTAAATCTAATAAACGCTTCAAGATCTGATTTATGCAGCGTCGGCGCAGACAATTCACCAGCTCGGACACTCTGAACAAGCAGAAATCACGTGTGGGTATTTGATTCACAGGTCTGTCGTTCATAAAGCTCTTCTACTATAAACAAGTCATCAGCCACACAGAATACCATCTTAGGTGCAATAAAAGAACACCACAGGAACAGATGTTGGCTATGACTTGCCGACTTTGCAGTTGTGAATATACAATGATACGTTTGCTAGAAGCGAATATTAAATCACAATGATTTACTTGTGTCTATATTAATGCATTTAAGATAAAATATTAAATTTCTATTACTTGTACAATTAACTACAAAAAAAGTAAAACATGATTAAAAAATGCATTAAACTGTGGACTTAGCTAAAGTGTATTAAGTTTTTGAGAAAGAAGAAAACCTGCAAAACTGTCTACTTGTTTGTTTTGATATACCTCCTATCTTATTTCATACACTGTTCAGGCTATTGTAGGTAGGTGGACGGAGCTTCATCTAATGTATATGGGCCAGAATAATTTAAATGTCAAAACGTAAAAAAATTTAATAAACCCCTTAAATGTACCTTTGATTTGCCATATGTTGCGGTATTGTTAGCTACAACTTTTTAGCATAGATAGTTCCAGGGCCACCAAAACATGACACTGATTGTTTTACTTGATTTACCTTTTTAATGAATAATTTGTTCATGTGTTCTTAGACAAATGACGTGTCTGGCTGCTTTGGAAACCCAGCAATGATACTCAGGAGAAAAAAAAGGTTCTCACACAAATGGGTATGAATATCCAATCCTTGGTTTTTAGCTGAGCAAATCACAACCTATTTTCATCCAAATGCATCTCAGATTTTTCTGTTGCACACTTAAATATACTAAATACAGTACATGTTTTCTTATTACTTTCAAAAAGAAAAAAATGAAGACTGGGTAATGCAACTTCTGCTGCAATGAGCGCGAGTCAAATATAAATTTTAAAAACATTAAATATATTAATAAAAACGTTCAGTTCCTGAACGCACCACCTGGTCACCCTCAAATACTCCCCCAGAAGAGCACTCCAGAGCATTTTTATTCTTCGTTAATCAACACCTTATGACTGAGAATTCACGACAAGTACCGTGTTATAGATGAATTTCCCATAAAAACAGTGATGCAGAGTCATCTCTCTCTTTTAAAAATTCCTCATTAGCCCTTCACAGACAAAATTAGTTCAGAACCTCATGCAAATTTAATCCTATCACACGTGCTCCTCTGTGAAATTAGTTTTGCCCGGATGAGTCGTAATTGTGTTTTTCCTCATTCCTCCACTAAAAAAAAAAAAACATTTACCTCAGTTTTTAATCTAAACTCTTCTAATAATTTTATCACGCTGTGGACAATGTTATCAAATGCGGCTCGTGATGCAAACATCCCAGTTTGTAGGAAATAAACTGCATTCAGATTCCTGTATCAGGGCTACAGCTGTGGTCATTTTTTTAATACATCTCCTTGGTGACAAATCTCTCGCATCTGTACAGTAATAAAATAACCAGAGGAGGAACAAGCTGTATTTTCTACAGGCCTGAATGTTTGTGGAAGAAAAGACTGGTGTTCGTAAATACAGTAAAAATAAAATTAAATAAAAAAAAAAAAATAAAAAAAACAAGAAGCATTAATTTGTGTTGATTCGATCAATATTATGATTCTGTAAGGAATAATTTTATACAAATTCTGATTTAGTATTACACTTCTTTTAGATTTTGTTACAAGTTTGAGATCTTGAACCTTAAAAAGAAATTAGTCATAATTTGAAATTTTTTATATCTTGGCTTTATTCACCAGCTTCACAACTGAATTTCATTTGAGTCATTAAATGCTCCTTAGAGGAACAAAAATCAAGCACAGCATTTAGACAACACAAACTTCAAATACAAGAGTTTAACATTTACATTTAAAAAGCTATATTTTGACTGAGAAGAATGCATCATCTGAGCAGCTGTCACCTAAACAGTGACGCTATACTGCCTTAAATCCCGCCAAAGTTGCAAACGTGGGAATATGCGGATTCTTGAGACTGCGTGTTTTGAGACTGGTGTAAATGTGGAATCAGTGGGTTTCGAGACTTTAAAAAAAGCTAAGTCTCTAAAAATACACTTTAACGCGCGGCACCGTTGAAACGTAACGACATAAAAATGCATTTATGTTGCACCCGTTGGAAGCTCGTGCGCTCAGCACAGAATTGGATACATCTAAAAGCTGATCAGTCAAGACTGATCAAGCTGGAAAGCAGCCGCTGATCGACCGGTGCATCACTGTTATAAATGTTATAAATCATTTTAAAATGACAAAAGAATCGTGATTCATAACTGAATCTCTAAAAAAAAAAAAAAAAAACTCCACTTGCGAGATCTTAAGTTACTACAGAAATTCTTTTAAATTACACACGGTTAGACAACCTACTAGAGGCTCCTCCTGAAGACATTTTATTGCTGTCCTGATGAAAAATTTAACAATGAGAAGAAATGTAACTGCACAAAAAAAAAAGGGGGGGGGGGGCTATATTAGACAACCACGTGATAAATTAATCCCATTCGAATGAGGCTATTGGTACTTTATAATTCGCCAGTGTGTTTCAGAATGTCTCACAGATGTAAAGGTTAAAACTTTACATCTTTGGTCACGGCACAATTTTCTCCCCTTCTTCTCCTTCTCCTCAGGGGCATCAGTTGGTGTGAACAAAAGCGGCTGTGCCGAATGAACAGGAGGCAGGAGGGAGGCGGAGAGCCGCTATTGTTCCACACGGAACAAAGATGAACGCCTAAACACTGCAGAGAAGGAAACTGCCTGATCTCCAGAAACAGCAGAAATAAGTTCTTAGAATAAACTTCCACTTAAGTGCGAGCGTCTCTGATAAACGCTGGTTGTGCTGCGCGTGACGGCACGAGCGCCATCAATCAAGCTTCAAAACAAAACAACGCGCGTGGAGCAGTCGGCACGCGCGTGATTAGCTGGAGCGCTGTGACTAAAAACGGACACACACACATACAGCCGCACTTAAACACAAATAAACTCCACAGTTTGTTTAGTCATAAATATAAGTTTTGTAGTCATTTCAGCGTTTTGTATGTCAAAGCAAACTGCTCCAGTCAACTTTCTGACTAGGCGCGAATCTACATCAATAAAGCTAGCTAGCTACATTTTTCACCCTACCCGCATCCAGGCAAACCCCACCTCCACAAGGAAGGAGTTACTAATAATATTCCGGCTCCTGCGATCTGATTGGCTTGTACATCACACGCGCAGATTTCCTTACCAATCATAGAGGAAAAGGCGTGATTTGTTAGAAACCGGGTAGGAAAAATACACGCGTGTAGCTACCGCTACATAGCCAGGCAATAACTTGTAGTGTTATCCCTAATATCTAGTACAAAGTTAACATTAAGTCGCGGTTTTTATTATTGTTACTCTGAATACATCATACCAGCTTAACTTTGTGTGTAAACTAAACTTTTCAGACTTTCAGAGCATCAATTAGCTAACTATAAACAGCCAGCTAGCCCGGTTTATTACAATGCAAATTAACTTGAAGCGCTAAAGCATCAGCGTGCTAAACACACATATATATACATATACACTAAAATAAACCTACACTCCGTGTAGAACCTAAAACACTACAAACAGTACCCGACGTTGTGTTAAACGCTTCAGCAGTTTAGCGGTGAGAGAAGACGCGCAGCGCGACGTCCTCACTCGCCTGGAGCAGCTAGCACGCGAGGCTAACGTGTCTTAGCTCAGGCCGGCCCGGACACAAAGGCTTTAAAAAAAAAAAAACAAAGCAGCCATGTACTTACTGTTCGAGAGGTTCAGGAGGGCTGCGTCCGGCGTAGTCTTCACCTCTAGCCGCAGGGGCTGCTGCTCGGAATGCCGTTGGATGTCTCCGTTGGCGTCCCCGATAGAGAGGAGCCGCACGCCGGGAAACACGGACACCGCCATCTTCGAGCTCGCGCAGAGAGACAGCAGCTCGCAGCAGCGCGCGACATCCAACCGCGCGGAGAAAACGGGGCTCGGCTCACTACTACCCCCTAATGGCCACAACACGCCATGTACGCAGCTTTATGATTAACATGCCTGCACCAAAATACTGTATGTTGACATTATGACTACTAGTTTTTTCCTTATTGTAAATTGGAATAAACCGATATTTAAGCGTTATTAGTAAGTAATTATTTTCATATAATTCAAAATTATTATATTTTATAAAATGTATTCGAAATAAATGACTGATTTTCAAGTAGGCATGACTGTTGGCCAAACTGTCCCAGAGACAAATTCAAAGTTATACATTATTATATAAAAAAATATGATCTAATATAAAATAAGTAATATATAAATTTTAAAAAAGTAAAACAAAAAAACAATAACTATTGGTGTATTTCTTGCATATCTATGCACACTTAGAGATGTGCATGGCATGATGATAGGAATTAATTTCTGGTTTTTGCCAACTTAAGCAGACTATCATAGACCCAAATGGTTACATGCTCAAAGTCATTGAGTTTTCAAACTTTTTGGACAAACAAACCCAAATTAACATTAAATTAACATTATGAAGTTTGTCCCTGTAAATTTTTTCAACTCCAGATTTATAATTTGAACATTTTTATTATGTCAGTACCATGTCTACTGTACCCTAAGTGACTAAAAACAAAGGAATCATTTTTGCACCAATTTACCAATCCACTGGGAAGTGTTGGGTTGTTATAGGACAAAACGATCACAGCCAGACAATGGAACCATACACCATGGGAGGGAGGCCAGTTTATTGCAGGCAAGACTCCATATACAGTATTTATTCACACCTGGGGCAATATATACCTTCCCCAATCCACCTACAAGTGTGTTCTTGGGGAGGTGGGAGGAAACTGGATAATCTAATGGAAATCAGAATGAATACAGAAAGAACATGACAGACTTACTGTAAAAAGAGCTTACGAAAACTGGAAATTCAAACTGGGAAAACTGGGAATTTAGGAACTGTGATGCAGCAACACTGCCGGCATGCCACCTCAAACCAGCAAATAGTCTATAGACTTTTAATTAATTGATAATCATGGATTTTATAAATACTTTGCACTTCTCGCCCTATGCATGGTCTCAATTGCAGTTCACAGTTGTGGATGAAGGCTCTAGTGTCACAGAGAGAGAGAGGCTATAATGTGGTCTTATAGGACAATATTAAACTTCAGTGTTGATTATTGTTCACTAACAGCACATTTATGACACTATTAATACATCATCATGAAATAACTTTATTGGACATGTGCATTAACATTACACATCAACCAAGTACAATTTAAGGCACCACTGGTACACACGTTTGCACAAACCTTCCATAATTTATATATGCTTGCACAATTTGGGGACAAAATACATAGGAAATTACAGGAAAACTCACACAAGTCATTAGAACTATTTGAGATAATACGATATTTTTAGGAATTCCTCATTCAATCAGTTATTAATAATGTTTGAAACTATGATGGACAGGGGAACGTAAAGTGAGTGCGACCATATTATATATCATCATATGTTTATATTTTGTGTTATTGGCATACTAAGAGTTTACAGAACGGAAGTGTATTCATAAACTTAACCGATGCAAGTTGACAGACATCTGCCTTCTATTGAAATACAAAGCAGCATGTTTTCATTAAAAACATGAGTTAAAAGCAAGTAAAGATTTTGCCCACAGTGGCTGCCATTGTTCATGATTCTGAATAAACAACTGGGCCTTAAACTTGGTCAACATACCAATTATGCCTTATACAATACAGTAGAGTTTTTGTTGCGGTTTAAAAACAATCAGATTAAGACCCATTAAGTCTAATATTATCCAAGATTTGAGTGTGTGTGTGTGTGTGTTGCAACAACAAAAAAAGTTTATGGCTTTCTTAAATGACCTGTAAGGATAGTAGTGTTTCACGCTTGTTTTACCAGACTGTATAAATGGCAACCAAACACATTTCTCTTTGCTATATTTAATTAATTTCCTCCTCAAATGGAAGGTCAAAAGGAAATGCAATGCAAAGGCATGCAGACACATAAAATGTTAAAAATAAAATGAAAAAAAGGTGTCTGATAATTATTTGATCATCTCTTTCTGCACACAGGCTTTATTTTGACTAATTAAACAATACAAAAATTCACTCGTTCAAATTACAGGAAACACCTATACAGTATATTGACAAGGCTAGTCAAAATGTAAAAGCAATGTTGGTCCAACTGCAGAGTTCAGTTATGAAATCAATGAAGAGTGAGTAATAAGATATGTTTTTAACACCTTGTCCTTTCTTCTGTTTGGAGAGAGAGACAGAGACTGAAAAAATAAGATATAGTACAGATGATTAACCTGGAGCGGATGAATACGTGTTCAAATATATCAATGACTGAAAAGGGGAATATTAAAACATACTCATGCACATGTACAGTGTGGACATACCTCAGAAGAGAGCACAGGATTTGGGAGGCCTGAAGGGATTATCATTGGACGGAACCCCCACAAGCAAAGGGTCCTTATGGGCATTTTGTAAGCAGAAGGCCTTCAGGTCAGCCGCAGCTATTGATACCTGATACAATGAAAACAAAAATACTCAATTAAAAAAACTTAAACTAAATATAGCTCTATTTTACAAATCATCTGGGGAAAAAAAAATATATTACGCACATCCTAGAAGAAGACACAAGAAGTTTGTTCAGAATACATTGATTAAAAGATCATATGGGTCTCCAGTGTGTCTACACACAAAATGTAAGAGATCCATTAATGTAGTTATAATTTCCTGCCTTGGATGATGTCATTCCAGGCAAGCAGAAAAAAGGTGGAGGGAACAATTTTTGCATAGCCCTTTCTCTGGCTCAATTTCTGGGCACCATTTTCTTTTTTCTGCATTTTGATTGAGTAAAAAAAATCAAATGCATTCAAACCTACACAGAAACAGTGCATTTGGAATAGGAGGGAAAACAGAGTTTGCATTCAGCCAAAATGCATTATCTGAGAAGTATTTCTGACGGAAATTTAACAGACACATTTTGGAGATATAAGAAATGTTTGGCCTAGAGAATTATGAGAATTTCGTGCTGGTCTTGGCAGAAATTAGGTGAGTGTCTTAATGGAAAACACTATTTTATGTCATTTATAGCAGCATATGTAATCCAACCGCCAGCATTAGGCAATACCAATTACAACCCAGTGTTATCTTTTTATGGGACAAGGAATCAGTGATTATTTTTTGTTCACAAGGTGGAGAATGGTGAAGGCAGCTGAAGCAGTGCAGTCATCAGCTAAAAAGTAATAATTCATGTTATGGACAAGATGCAGTAAATTTTTCAGGCCACAAAGTACTGCACAACCACAATAAATGTATGTGATTTGTAGTGGAGAGCATAGACATCAATATGTAGATGCTGCGTTGGTGACTGGATCGTACATCACCGTGTCCGCAATACTGATGCAGGTAAAACAAGCATGTAAGCAAACAATTAAACAAAGGAGCTGCAGTTTTCTGGATAAAAAGCACTATAATGTTTACATTTCTTAACCGATTTCAGTGAGGTGCTTTTACATTTAAGGGTTTATGATCTATGTGTAGTACCAACAAGTTTTGATTAGTTATGTTGCCAGTTTTGAGTCAGTGTAGGGTTGCAACATTCCCCACATTTTTTTTAACTAAAAACATAATTTATCAATTAATCGTTAGTTATTAATGGTAACAAGATGAACATATTTTATAGCTGTACAGTCCCAACAAATTAGTAATGGATGACAAGTTAATGAAGCCCAAACCATTTAAAGAAACTAAATAATAATAAAATAGTAATGACTAAAACAGGCTTCATGTTATTTGCAAAGTTTCACCATTACAGCACAGCTTTTAATTGCAACTGTATGCAGTTATATTTTGCCACACAAATTATATTTTCCCTTCCTCAAATTCTCACACATGCTCACTTGCTCTGTGCTTGACAAGCAAACTAGTTATAAGGAGACCAAGATTTCAAACTCTGTAGTTTCCAAAATTTATTAACTCCACAGTCCTCAGTTGTCAAATTCTGTAGGGACACAAAGACGTCTTCATATTGTGATAGTAGAAGCTCGCCTATTATGAAAAAACTGCTATTCCAAGACAGCAATGACCACTTTTCAACTGACCTTAGAGCAGCTCAGGAGGACATGAGAGGTTTACCCATAGATATAATGGCACATTTTAGCCATGATAAATCTCATCTCAAAAAATCTGATCTGATTTAGGTCTGCATATAGCAGTAGACCAAAACCAGAATGGAAAACTTTAGATTCAATTAGATGTGTGCTGTTCACACCAATCTTAGTCACATATCAACTTTTAAAAATTCAGATCCTGGCATACAAGTTATTAGAAAATGTTTGTCCGACATTCAAAATGTAAAGTTGAAAATCAAAAAGATCAGATTCTATGTGATTTGTACTTTTCACTGTTATGGTAAAAATGAGTAATTAATTGAGTCATTATAGGCACAAAAATAAATAAATAAATAAATAAATAAATAAATAAACGTTAGGTCGACTTTTTCCTGTAGTGTGAACATAGAATTAGTCATATATGATCTGAGACACAAAATAAATAAATAAAATAAAATCTGAATTTTTCCTGCGGTGGAAATGTAGCCTAAGTAATGAGCTTAGTTTCTGCACTGGGGAATTTCTGATTATTAGAAAATATTTGTCCTCTATTCAGAATGTAAAGCTGAAAATTGAAAAGATCAGATTTCATGTGATTTGTACTGTTCACACTTATGAAAAAAAAAAAAACAGAACCGATTGATTTATAGGCACAAAAAAATAATAAATAAATAACGTTCGGGTGACTTTTGCCTGCAGTGTGAATGTAGACTTAAAGTCACGGATGAATACGTGTTCAAATATATCAATGACTGAAAAGGGGAATATTAAAACATACTCATGCACATGTACAGTGTGGACATACCTCGGAAGAGAGCACAGGATTTGGGAGACCTGAAGGGATTATCTCTGGAGCAAAGGGTCCTTATGGGCATTCGCAAAATAAATAAATAAAAAATTTAATCAGATTTTTTTTTTTTTTCATGCAGTGAAAACAAGGGTGTAGTTTCCACTTGTCAACTGACCTCAGAGCAGCTCAGGAGGACACGAGAGGTTTACCCATAGATATAATGGCACATTTTAGCCATGTTAAATCTCATCTAAAAGAATCTGATCTGATTTAGGTCTGTATAAGGTGTAGTTTCAGCACTGGGGAATGAAGGGGATATTTTTGAAAATTCTGATCTTGGCCTTGCATAGAAAATTATTAGAAAATGTTCGTCTACAAAGTAAAGTTGGAAATGGAAAAGATCAGATTCCATGTGATTTGTACTGTTCACATTGTTATGGGGAAAAAAACAGAACCCAGTCATTTATGGAGGTAAAAAAAAAAAAAAAAACGGTTTGGGCCACTGTCGCCTACCTGCAACATGAACACTGTTGAATGAAGGGAACATTTTTTAAAATTCTGATCCTGGCCTTGCATACAACTTATTTTGTTGTATTGTTTTTTGTACATTCAAAAAGTAAACTTTTTTTCTATTAATACATTTTAGCTGGGGTTGTCTTGAGGGTTGTCTTTTTTCCCACAGGAATGATCACAGATGAACATGTTTGAACACATATTGTGTTTGGTATAGCTTAGATGCTTCATGTTGTTCTGAGGATACGCCAAGTTTCGCTCTTTTTTATATCTCTGAAGTGTTGCTTGGAGAAGCCTCACTTGTGGATGCTTGAGGCTTGTGGAAGCTCACACAGTCATCTCATGGTCACAAGCTTACAATCGACAAAGGGCTTCTCTGTTCCCAGGGAGAAATCCCCGGATGTTCGCTTTCCCCAGTTACAACTAATAAAAATAATAATGTGGAGAGAAGCGGTTTAAAAATAATTTTAAAATAATAATAATAAAATTTAAAAAAAAAAGTCTTTTTTTTTATTTACATATATTAATTATTTATATTGACACAGTAACAGCTTGTATTAACTATTGTGTACACACATCAGTTTTAGTAGACACGATAAAATTAAAATAAAAACTCGATAGAAGTAGCTAATGTTGCTAAACTGCAGTGAGAGCGCGTGCACTGAGCTGCAGCGTGTGTAACGTAAATATAACCCGAGACTGGATAATTAAATAATTAATTTTAATTACACACACGACAATGTTCGGATCTCATCAGATAAATGAAATACAGTACAATAGTGTGTTTTAAAGTATAAAACTGTTTCACGAGTTTCTTACTCGTTAAACAAGTTTGTCCAGTCACACCCGGTTCATTTCCTCATTATTATTATTATTTGTTGTTTCAGTCCAGCTCGTTTTGGTTATTTTCAGACCTACCTTGATTCTCCTGACGCTCGCCTCCAGCCGTAGCTGCTTCACAGCTTTCTGGTGAAGGACCAGGTTACTGCTGCCGGCGCTGTTGTTTGACATTTCATTCAGCTGAGTGTTCTGATTAAACACTGATTGAAAAGAGCCAGACTGCGGTCCTGACCGACTCCACAGCGCCCCCCTGCGGGCCACAGCTACTCCTCCTCTCACTCAACAACATGTCGTGGGGCTGTTTATTAAAAAACTAAACATTTCTCAGTCTCTCCAGAACTAAAACATACAACTGTGAACTCTAGTAACAAAAAGACGCAAAAGTTGCCCAATATATACAGTATAATATACAGATTGGCCCAAAAATGTATACACATTTCAACAGTTGTTATCTATGCCCTATTTTGGAAGGCAAAACTCATATAGCAGCAGTGTGTAGTATTCAGAGGTGGAAAGAGTAATAAAATTTTGTACTTAAGTAAAAGTACTGTTACTTTAGTGAATTTTTTACTGAAGTACAAGTAAAGTTACCCTGATAAAAATCTACTCAAGTAAAAGTAAAAGTAAAAGCTCATTAAAAATTTACTCAGAGTAAAAGTTACAGAGTTTAACAGCGGGGGTGGGATGGGGGATGGAACACCCTTGCATAATAAATCTGTTCCCTTTGTTGTGCTTGAAATCAA
>JAQMYL010000008.1:19418460-19429571 GCA_030014365.1 Clarias pachynema
TGGCACGTCCAGCTGGTAGGAGACCACGGGGCAGACCAAGGACTAGATGGAGAGATTATATCTCCACACTGGCCTGGCCAGAAATCTTATAATCCAATATATTTTCTATTCAAACTGGTGTTTCCAAATTGCCCACAGTGCGTGATTGCGGGGTGTATGCATGTATGCCTTGCGATAGCTTGAAAACACTGTCAAGGGTGTACCCCACCAAGTGCCCTAATGATGAAACCATTCCAGGAAAGCAAGACCAAAGCTTACCTCTTCTGCAGAGGAGAAGTTAATTTAGAGTTACCAGCCTCAAAAATCACCAATTAACAAACAGCACCTCAGATTAGTATCTGCTACATATGTTCTGTAAAGCCTTCATAATGGCTCACATCTCAACATCAACTGTTCAAAGGGAATTACTGCATCTTTTGGATCCGTTTTGCTTTGTTTTACAATGCAGTAGGCATCACAAATATCCAATAATCGCAATATCCACCTGGATATACAATCATGTACATAGAAACAGTATATTCGCATTATCATGCAACATATTAATTACATTAATTTATTTATTAATTCATTAATTTTCTATACTGCCAATGACCATGTACATGGAGACCCAGAGACCCAGAGCTGATTGCAGAGCACAAGCAAAAGAAACACCATGGGTGGGGTGCCAATCCATCACAGGGCACACATGCACACACACTCATTCACACACTACAGGTAATTTGGGTACACCATTTAGCTTGCTCTGCAAATCTTTGGACTTTGTGAGGAATCCAGAATACCGTTCAGTTCTTAGTTACCAACATGACTTCATTATTGTAAACAGTGGATCATAGTAGTCTTAGTAGACTTAGTCTAAGTCTTTGGTATTCTTCTTCTACTTCTTTTTCTTTGGTTAATATTTTTTTACTCTCTGTTCTTGTATCAGTGTTTTATTTTAATTAAATGTAAAATTACAAAAATAATAATTTATATCCTAGACTTTACTCTTCTTCTACAACTTGTCTGTTTGTATTTTATTGTACAGTATAATCGATGAACTGGTTGACTGTCTGTCTGTCTGTCTGTCTGTCTAAATGTAACACAAGCATTTTCTAATAACTAGTTTGCAAGTTAATAAAGCCAACTCAGCATTCATCATAGTTTTGCTCTGGGAAAGATGGAGAAAAACAGTAAAGGAGAATTTAAGTCTTGAGACACTGAGGTAATGGACAATGGACATCACAAATGTTTGAGGTGATGTTGCTGTACAAGCAAATTTAGAACCTTGTTTTGGGGATATCTGAAATGAAGAAAATAGCCAAAAGAAAACCTGGCTGCAATGGAAAGATTTTTTTTTTTAAATGCAAAGCAAAATGTAAAGAAACTAAAGACGAAAACCAAAGAAGTGTTTGAATAACTTGCCCTTTTTGAAGGGAGCTTAAACATTTGTAATTATTCACCCCGAAGAGCATTAGTGAGGTTGGGTAGAGAGGTCTGGGGTGCAGTCATTGTTGGAGTTTATCCTAAAAGTATTCAGTAAGTTTTTGGTCAAGGGCTCTGTAAAATCCAGAGTTGTTCCACACAAATCTGCGCAAACCATGTTTTTATGAAGCTCACTTTGTGCACAAGGACATTGTTGGTGTTAAAATAGATTTGGGCCTCTTCATTCCAGTGAAAGGGATTCATAAAGCTACAGCATACAAAGACAAGGACAATTTTGTGCTTTTGGCTTTGTGGCAACAAGTTTGGGGAAGCATTACATATTGGTGTAATTCCCTTGGCACTGTCTTTTTTTCCTCTCTTGATGATAATAAGACCGAATAAATCACTCTTTTTGTTACTGAGAAACCACAAACTTGATTTGTCTTGGAGGTTTTCCCATGGCCAAAAATGTAAAGAAACAGTTTTGTCTCTGACAGAGATAAAGAACTTAGTGAGTTAGTTCAGTATCTAAAATAACTGAGATTACAAAGCGCTAAAACACTGGGGATTCTTCTCAAATATGTTCAAATCAATATCAATATTTTCAAACATCAAATAAATGTTTTAATTATTCATTAACGAATCATTCACTATCTTAGGAGACTTTGTGCACAAGACTGGTACCATTGCAGAGTGCACACTTACACACACTTACATACACTCATTCACACACTATGGGCAATCTGGGAATGCCAATTCGACTAATCTGCATGTCTTTGGATTGTAGGAAGAAAACCAGAGTACAGAGAAAGGGAAGAATCAAACCCCCAACCCTGGAGGTGCAATGTCATAGTGTTAACCACTACACCACTGTCCCAACTAAGTCTTAATTCCATCCATCCATCCATCCATCTAGGAACCTTTGTAGTCCAACTAGGGACAGGGGAGGCCAATGGTGATTACCATTATTCCAATTTTATGACTTCCAGTCAACATTCACACACACGTTCACACACTACGGGCAATTTGGGAACGCCAATTAGCCTTATCTGCACATCTTTCAATTATGGGAGGAAACCAGAGTACCCGGAATAAACCAACCAAGCAACATCCATGCACACAAACCCAAAGGGAGGAACTTATGTGAACAAACGTGAACATTTTTTCCTGATGAATAATAACAGATTTTGTATTAAAATGATATAACAATTCTGTCATGTAAATAACAGACAGTATTATTAGCAGACCAGCTGTTACAGGAAATGATTCAGCTCATTATGAACTATCTGATATATTAAATATTAACATTTACACAAGTAAATATTAGAACGTGTAACAATATATTAAAATTCTGTTTAGTTCGTTATTTATTCATTCATTCATTCCTTCAAGGACGCATTGTCACACCGCGCTATACTGCCTTCACTATTCACGTTGTTGCTTAATTCGTGAGAAAGTCCACAAGCCGACGCACGGTGCAGCCATTTTGCGTACGCGTCATTAACGGAACGCAGAATCAATATTAGCTTACAGCGCCATCTGGCGGTCAGAATTTCACTTTGCGTTATCACGTGACAGGTCACAAGTATTACATCCGGGGCACGTGTTCAGGTCAAACGGAGAGGAGAGGTTTCGCATCCGTTATAGCCATCATGTTAATACGAGTAAGTAAAGTATAATTTTTTTGTAAATATATATGTTACAGTTCAGATAACCGTATATACATATATACTGTTTATTTAAATGATCTAAGGTTAACGAGTCATGCGTTCTAACAGCGGTTTGAAATGATTAAGGATTTACATTGAAATAGATTAATTTCTACATTCACGTCCATGTCCTTACGTCTCCCTGTCTGGTGCCTGTTTGTATTTCAGAGGGTGTTACAGTGTAGTGTATCTGCACTAAAGAGCCAGCGGTCATTTCACCCGAGTGCTCCGTGGAGAAGTCCTCTCATTCCCATCGTTATAGAGCAGACAGTAAGTTTCTCTCAGTCTCACTGAGACTTAAGTGGCTTGAAAGTTTGATTTGTTTCTCATTAACCCAAAGTGACTTTGCAGTAGAGAAGTGAATCAAAGGTAGCCTGTTTTTATTCATGTTTGTTTAGTTTTATGTATATGGTGCTTTAAACAATGGTCATTGTTGCAAAGTAGCTTTACACAATCAAAAGAAAATGAATATGATATCTGTTAGGAAATACGTGTAAATCAAAATGATCAGATTGTCCCAGATGAACAAGCCGGGGGCGACGGTGGCGAGGAAAAACTCCCTGAGATGCCAATAGGAAGAAATCTTGAGAGGAACCAGAGTCAACAGCGAACCCATCCTCATTTGGGACAAAAGTATTTGGCCAAACCTGCAATGAAATTGTATCCAAATACTGTACATCTACAGTGAAACCTTGGATTGCGAGTAACTTTGTCTGTGAGTGTTTTGCAAGACGAGCAGAAATTTACAATACATTTTAACTAAGGTTTTGAAATACAAGTAGTATGTATACTCTTTGGCTGCCAAGCATCACATGATCACAACTGAGCCAGTGGTTCTTCTCTCTCTCTCTCTCTCTCTCTCTCTCTCTCTCTCTCTCTCATGCTGTGGGATTGTGTGACATCGTCCCCCATGCTCAGTCTCAGTGCGCGTGCGTCAACATCTGTGTGCATGTATACTGTTTACTATAACGTTGTGACAAAATGTGTGTGCCGCGCTCATATAAAGCATTTTTTTTTTTGTGTGTCCAAGTGTAGTGACTGTTTTTTAGTAACTGTACTGCAAAAGCAGTGCCCATGAAGGTAAAAAAAAGTTTAAAAGGCTGTAGCAGTGCGGGAGATGAATTTGTTTAACGACAATGCAATGTCATATTTCCACGAAATCCTTACAAAGAGGCAAAAGCTAGTGTTATTAGAGAGGTTCTGTCCAGTGATCCGACAGAGACTTTCTGTCAGAAAGAGTGTCAAACTCGTCCTTCACAGTAGCCCCCTCTCTCGTCTCACACCAGCCACGATTCTTTTGAAAGGTAAAGTGCAGGTTAATTTGTTTCATTTTTTTTACTCTAGATTTTGTATTTATTATTGTTATATGAATATTTTGAGTTGTGAAACGAATCATCGGGGTTTCCATTATTTCCATTATCAAAAGAAAATTTGCTTTAATATATGAGCGCTTTGGATTACAAGCACGCTTCCGGAACGAATTATGCTCACAATCCAAGGTTTAACTGCTCTTCAATATGGAGTTGGTCCCCTTTTTGCAGCTCTAACAGTTTCCACTCTTCTTGGAAGGCTGTCCACAAGATTTTTGAATGTTTCTGTGGGATTTGTTCCCATTCATTCTCTAGAGCAGTTATGACGTGTTGACTTGACCTCTAAAATCTCAATCCAAACAACCATCTATGGGGTGCTGGAAAAACAAGTCTGAACTTAAAGGAACTGCTACTGACAGCTTGGTGCCACATACCATAGTATACATTCAAAGGTCTAGTGGAGTCCATGCCTCAATAGGTCAGGGCCATTTTGGTGCCAAAAATGGGGCCCTACTTAAGATTAGCCGGGTGGTCATAATGTTATGGATGTTCTGTGTACAAAGCAAGATTTTTATTTATTTTTTTTGCCAATCTTCTGCTCTACACTCGAGTCCAGTAGGTGGCGATATTGCACCACATATTTATACACTTAAAAAATGAAGCAGCCATACACTGGCAAAACAGGAGTATTGTGGTTTGATGAAGTGGTTTGTATTTTCCCGAAAAAGCCATGCTTTAGGACTTTTCCTTACAAATTAGGCCATTCTTGTTACAAGTACTAGACGGTATCTGCAGAAAAGGTGAAGCTTTGAAACCGTTTGAGTCAATGAATAAGGAGATGAGCGAGGTGGACAGACTGAAAGACTTCATCAATTACTGCAACATTTCTTTTTATCATGTTCCCTTTTTTCCGTTAGGGCCGAGGGGAACGTGCCTATGACATTTACTCACGCCTTTTGAGGGAAAGAATAATCTGTGTAATGGGTCCAGTAAGTATCTCCGAGAATGATTGCATGATTGTGGAAAGGATTCTCACAAAAAATAGAAAGAAATTCCGAATCCTACTCGCCAATTTTCTTTTTGTCTTTGCTCATTAGATTGATGACTCAGTGGCAAGTCTGGTGATTGCACAACTGCTTTTCCTTCAGTCTGAGAGCAACAACAAGCCTATTCACATGTACATCAACAGTCCTGGTGAGAGACACGATTGTGGACTACCTGGAAAATAGTTCATACCAATGACATCTGAAACAGACGTACTTTGTGGAGAACATAATGGCTGAATATTGAAATATGAACAGCAAAAAACAAATTGTTTCGAAAGTTTTAAAGTTTTCTTGATGAGCCTTAAATGTACGGTGGACTAGGAAAACCTTACACACTGTGAAACTTTCAACAATATAAAGAGAACTGAAATATATTTCTCTTTTTCATGTAGTTTTCCAGCATTATTTAGTCAGGTTACTGCCAAAAGACACTAACACAAAGACACTAACACATTTATTTTAAAGGCTCTTTTCACTACTCTTAACATATGTAATACACATGGGCTTTCGATTTAACAGAGATTATTTTCTTGTGATCAAAAATAACAACGTGATCATCAGGATTATCCATACCAGTCTTGCTAGTTTCTCCTCCTGAGGTAAAACCAGTCCTGACATTTGACCAACAAGAGGATATATACTGTACGTCATGGATAATTTGATAGCTAGTATTTAGATCATGTATGAACTAAATTCAGTGTAGTGCATGAAGAACAACTGGTCAGAACAAGAACAAAACTATGACTGCATTAAGAAAGCACACTTAGCGTGCTAGTAATTAAAATCCTTTTAATTACACTCTTTGTAGTCACATGTTTAAACTGGCTCTTTATTCATTATTCTAAATTATAAATATGCTGCCTGGCCCAAAAAAAAATGTTGCACAACTAGTCATTCAATACATTCAGGTCATCAGCTGACTTCATTTTATTGTCACATAACGTTGCTGAGCCTAGACCTGACCAACTGAAGCAACACCAGGTCATCACACTGACTCCAGAGGCTTGTACAGCGGTCAATATGCATGATGCATTGCTTCATGCTCTTCCCTTCTTACTCTGATGCCCCATCATTCTGGAATAGGCTCAATCTGGACTAGTCCCAATCATGCAAGTTTTCTGCTCTCCCTTTCACTATTAAACATAGCTCTGATTTCTACTTAGATTTCCTTTTTATACATTGCAACTTTAAGTGATCTCTGATCAACGTTATTATTCATATTTTTCCAACCACATTTCTTCCACAATGTTGGTTCATTTCAATATCTTATTTTCTTGATGTAGGCCAATAATTTGACCCTTTGAATTTGGCTTTTCAGCAATTCTTTACAACCTTTAGGTTCTTTAAGCATTGCTGTTTTTGCCTGCAATAGCTGGTGCCTGCAATAAACCTAATGGTTTTCAGGTTTCTCTTTTCAATATCTCGAGAATAAGCTGTTAAATGTGTGTAGGATCCATAATGAATTATCATTCTAACCAGCAAACAAACTGATTAGATTTTGGAATTAATCCAAACTACATCAAAAGTCTATAATAGCCTTTTCTGCAATATCTTCCTTCCTGTTTACAATGTATATTAGAGCAAATTAGAAACAGGATGGTGATCTTTTTTTTCTCTCATTTTCACATAGGTGGCGTGGTCACAGCAGGGCTGGCAATCTATGACACTATGCAATACATCCTCAACCCGATTTCTACGTGGTGTGTAGGCCAGGCTGCTAGCATGGGCAGCTTACTGCTGGCAGCGGGCACTGCGGGTATGAGGCACTCGCTGCCCAACGCTCGCATCATGGTACACCAGCCTTCTGGAGGGGCCAGGGTAAGAAAACCAACAGGATTTGTACTGTGTTTTTATTGTTCGTTTTTGGGAACATCTTTAAAAATCTTTGATAATTTCAGGGTCAAGCAACAGACATTGCTATCCAGGCCGAGGAGATTCTCAAACTTAAGAGACAGATTAACAACATCTACTGCAAACATACTGGACAGCTTCTGGAAACTATAGGTACTGTTTTTGTGAAGCAGAATTATGGCATAGCATGCTTTTGACTAGACTGTATACTGAAAGAAAAGCGAAATCCCAGAGGAATGAAAAGAGGAGAAGTTAATTTACAGCCTCAGAAATTAACAATTTACAGCACTTCAGATTAGAGCCCTTATGACGGTTTTATAGAGCATAAGTGGCGGACGCATCATAATATCAATTGTTCAAAGGAGATTAGTGCCTATTTTGGATGCCTACAGTATTGTTTTACAATGTAGAAGAAAAAAAAATCAGGACAGACCATGGAATTAGGTGTGTCCAAATTTTTGACTGGTAGTATATACAGTATGTTTACCCCACTGGTACAGCCATCTTTGGCTACAGTTCCAAGGCTTGTGGAGTCTGTCAGCTTTACATTCTATTTTGAGAAAACTGCAGTGTTAGAAGAAGACTGAGCAGTCTTTTTCTTATTATTCATAATCATATCAGTGTCTGTCTGGGCTTAAACTGAGCTGCTCAGCGTAGCTTTGACAACATGTGCTGTTGTCTTATTGTAAAATGAACCAGAGCCACAGTCCATATCCACCTTCCCCTCAACACTGGTATGCATTCCAGCTAATTTTGGATAGACGTTCGGTCACATTTAAGCAAAAAACTTTTGGTCCTCATATTGGTTTGGTTTTTTTGAGTAATGGCTTTTTGCCATTATTCCATATTTTATGTATACCACATGGCCAAAAAACAAATCACAAAATCAGTCAAAATATTGTCCTGCATCAAGTAAAGAACTAAGAATTTACTAGAACGTGGCTTAAAAACTGTCCAGCACATTAAAACACACTTTGTGGAAGAAACGTGATTTTAAAAAAAATCATGAATTCAGATTACATAAACACTTGAAGTTGCATTGTAGAAAAAAAAATCTACAGTTTTTAATAGTGAAATTAAGAGAATTTTCACTTGCAAATGCCGCAAAAACTCATCTGGGGCTAAACTAAACTGCTGTGTGGTCATAAGAAACCAATTGTTGGTGATGCTAATCAGGGGAAAAAAAGCTGTAGGAAGCATATACATGGGAGCAATGAAAAAAAGTAATGTCATCTGGTGAGTCCAGATTAACTATATTCCAGAGGGATTGGTGCATCAGGGTAACAAGGAAGAGCATGAATCCATGCATCCATCATGCCTAGTGCCCACTGTTATGACCTGGGGTTGTTTCAGTTGGTCAGGTCTAGGCTCAGTAACGTTATGTGGCAAAAAGAAAAAAATTAAGTCAGGTGATGACCTGAATGTACTGAATGACCAGGTTATCATCAATAATGTACTAGTACTAATTATGAATGTTTGAGAGCTTTGACAAATTTAACTGATCTTTTTTCCCCTTAGAGAGCGTGATGGAGAGAGACCGATACATGAGTCCTATGGAAGCACAAGACTTTGGGATTATCGACAGGGTCCTGGTTCACCCTCCACAGGCTGGGCAGGATGAGCCAGAGCTGGTCCAGAAGGAGCCAACCACCTCCGCCTGCCCCTCAGCCCCCTCCCAACCCTCAGTCTCAGAGGTGGACCAGTGTGGAGCTAGTCCACCTTCTTCTCACAAATCTGAACCATGACATTGAGGACCGGGTCAGTGATCGGGTTCAGGCACCGTCATTCTCTCATACAACGGGATAAGATACTTGAGAGCACCTTTGTTCCTCTCTGATTTCCACATGTGAGCCCGTGTTGTGTGTATCACACTGTACTGAGCAACCCTTATCCTAGGACAGTTAAGACTGACAACATAAAGTCAAAACTTTATGGACAAATATGTAACAATATGGAACTTTATCTTCCTGTACCAAAAGTTTGTGACTTTAACTAATCAGAATCACAAATAAAAACACCACCTGAACTGTATTGTTTTTTGTTTTTTATTTTAAACAATAATTCAAAGTTAACAGTATTAACACACAAAGGCACAGATGTAAACTATTTGTTATTTTAATTGGGTCCTTGAATGAGATGAGACACATATGACTGATTCCCCATTTGGAGAAAAGTAATGCAACGTGACAGGCTGTCAAAAGACACTTATCAAGTAGAAAATAGTGTTTTATAATTAAGAGAAGAAAGAGAGAGAATTTTACTTCCATGGTGTGCAGCACACAAACTGTGCATAACTCATTCCTTGCACGTTTTTGTGTGCTTCATTCCCTTTCACTGAAAGCTACTTTTAAAATCCATATGTTTAGCAAAAAGGACAAAAATTCACATGACACTGCATCCTTCCCAGCTTTTCTTTTTAGCTTGTGTGGCCCAGCGCAGCCAGCCCAGGTTGCTCTCGTGGTAGGGTGGATAACGTAACGCGCCGATCCGTTCGAGTCCCCAACCTCGCAGCATACACCCCCGCTTGTGGCTGAACGTCTCAAAGCCCCAGCGGCCGTGATAATTGCCCATCCCGCTTGCACCTGAACAAACCAGTTGGGATTAACTTTAACAAAAGATCTTTAACAAAAGATCCTGACATGTAATTTGTCCTGTCTGTCATTACCTACAGTATTTTAAGCATCTTCAGCAAAGATGAAATGTATGTAGTTCACTTTGTCTAGATAATAATTTTAATGAATAAACTAAATATTTTAATACACATTTACAACTGTATCACCATAACATCAATAGAAATGACTTGGGTTGATTAGAATAAAAACAAAATAATAAAAAAATATATAAATCCAGAACAACTGATGCATTGTGGCCTATGGCACAGTTGCACACTTACCTACTCCTCCAAAAGGCAAACCAGGAAGTGACATGTGAACAATTCCATCATTTGAACAAAACCCTCCACTGGTGGTTTGCTCTAATACTGTATTCACAACCTGGGAATACAACGTTGAAAAAATAAATTTTTCAGTAACATCATTCAAGTCAAAAGTTGTTTTGTTACTCTTAAACCACATCAATTTGCATTTAAGGTTGGAGAACTTCTTCAAACCAAATTAGTTCCTGTTATAACTTGCATAATAACACCTATAATATGGCATATTTACTCTTTCTTCCCTCTTGAAGTTAAGACAAACAAAAAATTTGTCATGTTTATTATAATACTATGCAATGTGCATCCCTCTGTCACATCCTATTAGTGAAGAGAGACTACACCAGAGCCTGATATTACTTAGTCTGTGGATCATAGTGGAAGTGGCATGGCTTTATTGATGCAGTATATATATTTTTTTGTGACATTGCTAGTTTAAGTGAAGAATAGTGCAGTAATTGTCAGTTGGTATCTATTGTATACTTTCATAGTTTACCTGGCTATTCCTGGCTTCCTACCTGAGCCTGATCAGAAAAAACATAGAGCGCCAATGGCTTCTCTCTCTCGTTGATGAAGCGGATGCCTTGCTCTAGAGACTCCACGGTGATGATGGGGAGAATGGGGCCGAAAATTTCTTCTTGCATTAATGCGTCCGATTCTGTTACATCAACAATCACTGTAGGAGCTGAGAACAGGGAAAAAGGTGGATAAGCACAATAGAACAACAACGAAAGTAGTATGGAGACAATAAAAGAATTTTGCATTCATACCAGGGCATGACATTAATGTTTTTGCTTACTGGCCAATGTGGCTAGTGGATTTCCGGAGTCACTAGCCATTCAGCCTTTTTACTAGCCACAATTTT
>JAQMYL010000008.1:19443217-19461941 GCA_030014365.1 Clarias pachynema
GTCAGTGGACATTCTGACTGTCTGTCTGTCTCACACACACACACACACACACACACACACACACACACACACACACAGTTCAGTTGAGTAACTTTAAAGGCCATTAGAAGCACACGATCTCTCATTCTTTCCTCAGACAGATACTCTTATTAATGAGGCTGAACTTGTGTGAATGCTCACTCTCTCTCTCTCTCACACACACACAAACATGAATTAAGACTTGCTCTGTGACCCCGCACCTCCCCCCTCACCATCCCCCTCCCCCCCACCAATCCCTAAAGTCAGGTTTAGCGGTCCAGGCTTGGACGCGAGCAGTGGAAGTTGAGGGACGAGTTCGGATCACTGCAGCATGAGCTGCTTGAGATTGTCGTGCAAGATGGTGTCCTTGACATCCCGGAAGACGAGGCGAATGTTCTCAGTGTTGATGGCCGTGGTGAAGTGGTGGTAGAGCGGCTTGTTCTGCTGCTCGCGCCGCTGGTTGCGGAAGCACGAGACGAGGAACTTCTGCACGTCTTCCAAGCTGTGCGGGTCGCCCTCGTACTCGGGGAAGAAGTCCTTGATGGCCACGGTCTTGACTTTCTCCTCCAGCAGGTCGGTCTTGTTCAGGAACAGGATGATGGAGACGTTGCTGAACACGCGGTTGTTGACGATGGTGCCGAAGATGTTGAGCGACTCCGTCAGCCTGTTGGTCAGGCGGTCCTCCATCAGCACCTGGTCGAACTCGCTCGATGAAACCAGGAAGAGGATGGAGGTGACGCTGTCGAAGCACTCGAACCAACGGCGGCGCTCGGACCGCTGTCCGCCCACATCAACCATCTTAAACGGGACGTTCCTGATCTCGAAGTCGTACTCATGGATGCCTTTGGTGGGTCTGCGCGCCAGTAAGATGTCCTGCTGACTCGGCAGATAGTCCTGTGGTGGAGATACAGGAAAGCAATAAATCATTAGTGAACTTTTTTTTTTCTTTCCCCTAAACCATACCCCAGACATCTCACTAAACTCTGTTCACTTAATGGCACAAGCATTTTGATTTTCAATAATCGTACCATTAACACTTATAACATAACTGAGGCAAATTTCTGGTCCTGTATATATATATTTTTTTATTGTTTTATTTTCTTAATGTTATGTAATGTAATTTCTGCTAGACAAAATTAACATTCATTGATATAAAAAAAAGAATTGTGTATAAATAAATATAACACTAGATGGCGGATAAACACAACACCGACTTTTTTAAGCCAGTTCATTCAACTTTTGATAATTCATTTCAATTGCACAGCAGCAGCATGGAATAAAATTTTCTAATATTCCGTTTAAAACCAAGACATGGTCCCAGATTTAACTTAATACGATTTTTTTTTTATTTATTTATTTTTTTTTTTACAAATGTACCTTCCATTACTGATACAAGAGATCAATAGACTAGACTAGAAACTATTATACATCTATTTTACCATACTGGAGTTTCCAATATTAATCGAAACCCAGGGCTCCATCCTCTTTAACATGGAACGATTTACATTTACTCTCGTATTGACATTCGGGCAAGAGCGTAAAATCCAAAAAGGATGAGGTTACACATCAGATAAACCCCCTTCGTGTAAATCTATAGTGCGTAGGAGGATATAGAGTGTTGCAGCAGTACTGTATGAGGTAATGCCACACACACACACACACACACACACACACACACACACACACACACTCCATAAATACATTTAACGACAAGCTGAAAGGAAATCCTTAACACACACATTTACTTTCACTTTCTGAATGAGATGGGGGGTGGGAGGGTTCGTTTAAACACAATCTGATAACGCTACTTGAAAAACACACAGTAAACAGGTGACTTAAAAAAAAATAAAAAAATAAGCAGAAGCACTAAAGTGCCTGGACACAGAAATGTGCTTGTCCTGGGTCCAACTAGTCACCTTCACTGGGTCTGGGTGGCTCAGGAGAAATTTGAGTTTGCAGATGCACAAAATGGAAACGTGCACAGTGTGATGTCGTGTCTGTGTGTTTCCATTGTGAGCACCTGCAACACATAACACTGTGGCTAAATGAGCAGAAAGTGTGTTTCACTTGGAGTAGGCTTCAGCAAAAAAAAAAAAAGAAAAAAAGTGGGGTGTGAGAGAGAGTGAGTGAGTGCGTGAGAGACACACTCGGAAATTCTGTGCGTGATGGAAACACACATACCAAGTTCACACCTTTATTGCAGGAACACAGATCAGCAATGACTTCAAAACCCTCAATATTAAAACCACCTAGGTTTTGGGTTCCTCTTATGCTGTCGGGGCCCCTTAGGGTGTGGCTCTAATGGACCTCTAGGGGGTGTGCTGTGGTGTCGGGCAAAGGGGACTTAAAGGAGTGGATTCCTTGGAGTGCTCTGTGTTATGGGGCGGGGCCTCTGTGGATTAGGCTTGTTGTCCAGCGTATCACATGGGTGAGATTCAGGGAGTTGGGAGGGGGATGGGTGGTGGTGGTGGTGGGGGGGGTTTCTCTGTCTTTGGGCTCTTTGCCTGTTGGGCCCCGTATGTGGCGGGTTGCTGTGCACTGGGCGTTCTGGTGCCTCTCTTTTCATGATTTTTTTTTTTTTTCAGGGTGAGTGTTGGGTGCCCATGTTCCTGTTCTCAGTTTACTGATAATAAATGATGTTTTTCAATTCACTTGGTGTCTGTGTTAATGTTATGGCTGATTGGTGTATACACGTTCTTCCAGCAAACCCTTCCAAAAAAAAAAGGGGGGGGGGGGGGGGGTTCCCAGTGTAAGACACCAAAAATATAGATAAAAAATTTTTTTTTAAATCCCCTGATCCTGCGGTTAGTAAGCAGGCTCATCAGCACACTCATGCACATGCATAATATATACATCATCACTTAATCATCTGTACATAGCCGTTTCTATAGTAACAACTGACACAAGGACTTCTAAAGTTCAAATCTTTTTTGCTAATGATTTGGAGAGACACTGCATGGCCGTGATGTTTATCTTCGTTTCGATGACTATTTCAGCGTAAACTCAGGAACCGCACACTTCCTCTTAAGAGCGAGAGCGCTGTGTGAGATGACGTCAAGTTGAGCACCTGCATCATGCAAACACTGAGAGATGGTACAACAGAGGTCTGAGGCGAGACAGCTGACGACAGAGCAGACGCAGGTGTCAGAAAGGTTTATGGCCGCTGAACGAAGAACGTTTTCCCATTCGAAGACAAGTTGTTATAGTTCTAAGCATTATTTGGACAGCATGTATGGGTTAGAGAACAGCACGTGGCACTGCATTAGAAACTGAAAAGAGTTTCGTCAACTATTTAAACTATTGCCTTATAAGCTAAAAGTTCGAACATTCAATCAATCAAAAACGGCTGATGTTCATTACCGAGAGTCACACATCGTACCACACTTGCAGTGCTGTTGCCTGTTTGGCTTAAGTGTGACAAAAGAATGACTCATAAATCACGCTGTCCAGCATCACTCAGAAGAAGAGCATGGGGTCCCTTTAGGGTTTAGTTCCTCATGTGGGCTCAAGGAGTTTGTTCTTGTATAGATATACACGTCACTGTAGCTTATTCATTAGAGCTATAAATCCAAAACATACTTAAACTTTATCTTCACCCGTGTCTATATGGCGAGCTAATACATTTATTCTTCATCCACCTCCGGATTTAAACAAAACTGTCAAGTGCCAAGTGTGTGTCCACCAGCAGATATGTTCTATACAGGACTTTCATTTCCCTCTGAATGTGTGTGTGTGCGCGTGCACACGTAAGCGCTCCGAGTGCAACCAATAACCGATACATCGGGTCCAGGGGAAGCACAGAGTCCTGATACAGTGTGTGAGACTAGGTGCACACGTGCCCGTGTCCCTGTGTCAGAGTTTTGAGAGAGGTTGTGCTTACCGGCATTCCAAGTTTATCCAGGTTATCCAAGAAATATTTCACCGATTCACCCTGAGAGGGGGGAAAAAAACAAAACAAAAAAAAAAACACAGAGATCAGTTATAACTTTATCACTTATATTCACTATATTCATGAAAACCCAAATGTCTGAATAAAAATAAATACATAAACAAACAAACAAGTCAGTCAGTCACACCATTATGCACAGCAGGGTACACATCTAAGTGCAGTAGAAGGTCATGACTTGAACTAATACAACGTATAACAAGACTGACAGACATGAGCAATCTATCATCAGAGAAACCACAAAGACTTGAAACAAGTTCACACTTTATCGTTCGAGAGCCGAGTCACTGTTCATGGTGAGCTAAATAATCAAGACGTCTAAAGGGAAGTGAACCAGCGGGTCAACACATGGTGGAGAAGTGGTGCATTAGCCAAAGGTTACAAATTACAAAACAGTAAAAAGTAATGGTGAAAAGGTGTAAGGTAGGATTTCTTCTTCATGCGTTTGAACACTACAGGCTGGGTGTTGTATTCCTGACCACACGCATCTCTTAATGGTCACAATTTACCCAACACCGCATCGAGCACCGTAATATGCCGATTCACACCGCGCACTTTGCGCGCGCGGTGTCTCGGCACCCTGGGGGATGTGGTCTGATTTTACAGAAGTTAATGTCTCAGGATCTCACAGGCTCGGTTTCCGTACCTTGTGAAATGAACATGATGCCGTTCTCAGAGGGATCGGTCAGTGTTGCGTTGAAAAATCACTGAAATCACAACCATAACAATAGAGTCCGGGGCTGTGGCCTTTGCACTAGAAAGCTGCTGTTACCGCAGCTAGCAAAAAAACGAGGCTGAGCTCACAGGTTTTGTGCATTTCCTTCGAAGCATGCCTAAAGGCGAGGTGTTAAAACAGGTCACTGCAGTAGAGCAGCACTCTCAGTTGGTGCTTCCTGTGAGCTTTGATCTCACAGCTCTTACACCGCTCTGTAGAAAACCCAAGTGTATCAGCACTGAGATAAGTCACGATCAGTGGCATGGAGAGTGTATAATAATAATAATAATAATACAAATCTGCACTTTCAAACTGTTGTAAGAAGAGCTCACATGAGCAGCGTCTTCCATCTCTGAGGATGGGCGTACATAAACAAGCTTTGACTGCGCGGCTGTGTTTTTCTGTCCGTGAGCGGAAAGAGATTTTTCTGTGAGATGAGTGCGCTGCTAATGCGGTCTGCACTTCCGCTCAGATATAAACATCTCTAAAAGCTCTCGCTGTCATGACTCAAGGGAGAAAGGAGAGCGCAAGAGAGAGAAAGAGAGAGGGAGAGGGAGGGAGGAAGAGAGAAAGAGGGAGGAAGTGCCACAATCGACTGTATCTGTTTCACAGTAATAGAGAACGAGTGAAGAATACACCGTAAAAATTAACACGCTGAGTTTGAAGAGTTGCCTATATTGTAAATGAAGATTGCTTACAAATAAAATAAACGCACGCAAGTGGGTAGTTGAATGATTCTGTGAGCCAGTGATTAACTAGAGGGAAAAAAAATCTGACACCCTAAATAGATTTTCAAGTCAATGCCAACTTTCTCCAATATAGCAACGTTACTGGTGTGACTTCTGTAAATAAGCACTAATGGTTTATGGTATGTGGTGAGTTGTGGTTCTGTGGTCAGAAACAACCTGTTAATGAAAAAGAGGTCAGAGCAGAATGGCCACAGTGGTTTGAAGCGCCTAGGAGGCTATACGTCTATACAGTGAAACCTCGGATTGCAAGTGAAGATTTTTAATAAATCTGACTCTTTTTTTTTTTTAATCTGAATTTGACTTAGAAAACGAACAAGTCTTGGTTTACGAGTGCCGAGTATCATGTATCACGCAATGCGCTTCTTGTTTTGACACCGAGCGTCACGTGATCACAACTGAGCCAACGGTTTTTCTCTCTCTTGCGCTGCAGAATTGTGGGTAAACATCTCCCCTGCTGAGTCTTAGTGCGCGTCTCTTACTGGTATAATCAACATCCGTGCACGCGTGTACTGTTCACTATAACACTGTGACCACGTCTGTGCGCGTAAAACACATTTTATTTTGTGTCTGTATGCGTGTGTGTACAGCGCGTGTGTAAAACAAAAGCAAGGTTAATTAGAGGTTAAAGATCCATTTTCTCTCTCTGCTCAAGGCTCAGACTGCTCTGCGTGTGTGTGTGTGCGCGCGCGAGCATTGGACACCGTGCAGGTTAATTTGTTTTATTTTTACTTAATATTTGTGTTAATTATTTTTATATATTTATTTTTTTGGACTGTGGAACGAATAATTAGAGTTTCCATTATTTCTTATGAAAAGATTCGATTTGGTGTATGAGTGTTTTGGAATACAAGTACGCTTCCAGAACAAATTATGCTCGTAATCCAAGGACTCCACTGTATATGGATTCCTATTAAAGTGGTCGGCGAGGTTACGTACTAACAAAGAAACAAGTCACAAAATGACTTGTGTCAGAGGATACAATTTTCACAATTTAGAGTGTGTGTGTGTGTGTGTGTGTGTGTGTGTGTGTGTGTGTGTGTGTCTCACCAGTTGAAATTCACGGCGGCGGTCATAGGCATGCTGTATACCACTGTCGGCCCACAAAGCACGAACTGCTGGCAGAAACTGCAGGAAGATTCTGGGCTCCACCATACCCTGAGCCGAACGTGTGTCGAAGCTCATCAGTGCCTCGCCGTGGGTCTGATTTGTTTCGTCGCCCCATGGGATGTGTAGCTTTTCCCGTGCGTCCACTAGGACACGAATACCTGAGAGAGAGAACACAATACTCACTATCACGAAGAGAGTACAGATAGTACAATAAACACTCAGTCCGCATGTACCAGGAGGACACTGCATACACTCAATGGATGTCATCATGTTATGATTCCCTCATGCCTCCTAGTTTATGATGGTTCAAAACATTTTCCCTGGTTCACATCAAATTGGGAGCTGGATCGATCGAAACCGGCCATACCTGTTCCTACGAACGCAAAATAACGGTGAAATAACCAGTCTATGAAAATGCCACTTAATACACGATTAATGCTGCTTGCTCTAAACTGAACTGAAAGCTTACATCTTTTTTTTTTTTTTTTTTAAGAACAGTAGAAAGTTCCATCAAACAAGATAAACAGGAAGCAGTCGCAGACATTTAAACAGGTGAGGAGAGACATGCTCAGTCTCAAGCAGGAGTTCCGTCTAAGAGTTCTCCACCTCTTTGTAGGTCACTACAGGTCAGTCAGGGCAGATGGTCACCATTTAGTTTTTTTCGAAAGTGGAAGGGCGTCCTTCATCGACAGTCATCTAGAGAGAAGGGCTGATTGTGATCTTTTTAAATTCCTGACTAGACAACTGAACCACAAAGCAAAAAGCTTAGAGTCTCGAGGTGGGTGGGGGACAAAAATATCAACTCAAGATGAGACATTTTACAAAAACAAAATGCATTCTGACATCCAGGTTACAAGTAACAACTGGAAACATTTTCAACTCAACACTATTGGAAACAGCAGATGCAATAATAAACATTTTTTAAAATTTAAAAACACCAAACTAATCATTTGGACAGGAGGCGTTCAGATACACTGACGATTAAACTGCAACAAAGATCTCACACACGTGATCACATCTTTCCCTTCAAGTCCTGTGTGTGCAGGCCTGCATGCCCTCAGGAACATTCCCAAATCTCCAGAAATCTCTAACATACACTGGGTCAAGTCCAAAATCCGCAGTGTGAGGACAAGTCCATGCTTGTTTACCCGTGTGCAAACAAACAGTTTAACCCTTTCATTTCCTGTTTCAGGACAAAAATAGAACAGACTTCAAAGACTACATTTTTTTTTTTTTTTTTGCTTTAAACTCTTTTCCTAACAGTACATTGCAACACAGCAAATTGCACCCTGAACATGACCGGATTTTCTAGAGAAGAAATCACACTGCGAGCATAAAGTTTTAAAGGAGATCATCAGGGTGTTTAGCATTGTTGTGCATGAAATCATTGAACATGACAGCTCAGCTGTGAGACCCGACGGACTGGGTGTTTTGGCTCCAGCGTGTCTAGTGGACGCCACTTTAATCCTTCAGATGTACATAATATACTCAAGTGAGTGTGTGAATAAGGACTCTTGCTCAATTTAACTCAAGCTTGCTTTTTAGCAAACAATTTTACAAACTTTTTCAAAATTAATTATAAAATAAACGGCAGAAAAGGGAAACTCCAACATCTGAGCCTATCGCAACACAGTGGGAAGGTTTTTGTCTGCACGAAAAAAAAAAAAAAAAAAAAAACACAACTTGGTCAAGCTCACAGCGGAGCTGCCTACCCTGAGATTTATATTTATGCTTTCACTATTAATATGAACCATTACTGCCCAATGACCTCGGTGACGTGTACAGTTACAGAGAACAAAACTACTACTATACAAATGTCCACAACAGTGCACAGACATCATTTGAGTCACACTGCATTCAAATCAATAAGGCCGCTATGGAAACCTTCGGCTGTTGTTCAGCAACGCTCGTTAACGCGGCTGACTTCTTAAAATATGCTACAATACTGCGAACAAGTACGATATTTACATGTCTAAGATCAAAGTTGCGATGAAAATAAGATTCTTAAGGCAAAATGTATTCGGTAGCATGCTTTGGCACGCAGTGGAAGCGTTAGATATTGACTTTCAGTCTCTACTCACCGTTGAGACACAAATTGGCCAAAAAGATAATCAAAAGAGCAAAAAATGAGAAGGAAGTTATTAGATCAGACAAGGGCAAAGTGCCACGTGAATGCAGCAGCGACATTTCAACTGTGGAGAGACCTCTGTGGGCTCAAAGGCACGAAGAGGAATGGGGATAGGGTGAGGAAAGGATAAACAATAGGTTTTTTAATATTGTATTTCTTTTTAGTATTGCTGTATTATTTTCTCCCTTTTTGTAAAGTTTGTGCTAGCTAATCCTAATTTGTTAGTTTCACAGTCAGTAGTCTGATAACCCACAACCCAGCAAACGTTACTAGCAAAGTCTTTGTTTGGTCTAACATTAGATCATGTTTGTTTTTACAATGTTTGCGATGGGTTTTAGATCCACGAAGATCCCAAAACACACATTTGCTTGTACAATGGGATTGTTTGGATTGATGCATTATTGAAAATGCTATGCTAGTCAACTGTTGTTTTAGCAATGCTGGTCCATGAGTTTGGGTTAAAAAGCTAAAAACAACAAATAAGCGCATGGACACAGTTAAACAAATACAGTTAAAGTGTGACATGCTACAGGAAAAAAGAAAGTCACAGTTTTTGTAAAATACAGACATATTAACTACAACAAAACCATACAGATTCAGCACTCTGACCCAGTGTCTGCAGCCAAGAGGGAATAAGACAACAAGCCATTTTCTGTGCAACACACAAAGGAGTAACAGAGCGACAACGGCACCATAACACATTTGCATAAAGTTGAGATTTGAATAATGCTCATTATTACCACTGTAATCATTGTGGCTCCGAGGTCAAAACACACACCGAAATTGCACAGTCACCTCTAGCTTTGATATACATAGAGGAAGGGGAGGGTTGACAGACTTCAGCAAAATTCCCACCATCATTACAACTCAAAGGGAAAATGTTCAGGCACAGGAACAGGTAGACAGTTTCCTCCTTTTTCAGTCACTTTGGGAAAAAACAAGTTAACAGTAAATACCTGGAAAATATGTGA
Organism: Clarias pachynema; assembly: GCA_030014365.1. Classification (NCBI taxonomy): domain Eukaryota; kingdom Metazoa; phylum Chordata; class Actinopteri; order Siluriformes; family Clariidae; genus Clarias; species Clarias pachynema. Next base: position 19,452,852 of record JAQMYL010000008.1, read on the forward strand.
ACATTATCGGTGAAACATGGTAACCTGAGTTATGGGCCAAAAACATCACCATATTCTGTATAAACAAAAGAAATAAGGCTTCATATATATTGGGCTGTTACTCCATAGTGGTTCTGTTATTATGTAACTTAGTTTGTTAATATATATATACATATATATATAGTTTTTTTTTTTTAAATATTCACACACACACAAGAATTTTCACCTTAACTTTTTTTTTCTTCCATGGTATAAGAAGATATTTTTTGTGTGTGTGTTTTTTTTTTTTTGCCGTTTTATGCTAGATTTAGCGGACACAACACCATAGGTCTCAAGAATGTTAGCAAGGACGGTAGCAAGAAGGCGGCGGAGCGACTTTCAGTTTAATTTTTAAATCAGCCAGTGCCAAGAGGAATCATACATTAAGGTTAAGTGAGGTTAAATGACTATTTATTTATTCCATATTTTACTTCACTTACATGTCTTTTCTAAATGTTTTGATTGTTTCTATATTATAGTGTTGTATGGAACAGATAATCTCCATTCACATTATTTTTGGGGGGAAAATACTTCACGAAATACCCAATATGAAATTTCGCCTTAAGAAATCGCCTCCCGAACGGGTTAAATTCCGATCCCACGGTAGCGCGGTCTGCACACGAGACAGAAAGCTTGCCAGAAAAGGTCCACACGACATCTGAAGTTACCACTGTTTGAGCATTCAGCAGATACAGATGTAGATAACGGGTGTGTGTTACACCCCGACACAAGTCACACACCTACACAAATCAGCAAGCGGTTTTCAATAGGCTGAATAATTAGCGTTTTCTTTATAACGCTCCTCGATGTTACACAGCCACGTGAAGATCAAGACACTAAAGAAGAACCTTCATCAAGTCTGTGTTGACTTTATTGAGGTCGCAAATACCATATGCTATAAAAAACTGACAGACAATGATAAATCATAAATATTCGCTTCTGTTAAGTCTGTATTAAAGCAATTAACTAGCCAACTAGCATGCCGGTAACTCCAACAGTACGTTAGCTACCACTTTTAAAATAAATATTCCTTGTGCAGTGTAACCATGACAACAATCGATTTTGCCTAGCCCTGCATTCAAGCGTTACTCACAATTAAACTAACATTATCTAATAAAGGATGAAATTATTTATCTCAAACTGTAAAACAATAAAAACAGGATGAGTTATGCCTAGTGTAAGCAGATGTAACCATGGTGACAATCTTACTCTCTTCCTGCTGAGACCTTTGCACTTAAGGGATTTTAGCGGAGTTGCACCGACAACACAAGATCTGTTCCGAGAACTGACGCATCGTATACCGCGATTAACCGTCACCAGACGCACAACGCTTACTCATGACATGGATTTTTGGATAAAAAAGAAAAAAGAAAAAAGAAGATCACCATATTAGTTAGAACAGTAAATTTATTACATGGTTGCACGTGTCAATCTTGGCAAGAAAATGTTTACAGTAATAAGATGCCTGGAAATCCCCTCAATGAGTATCAGCCACAACTACTCATAAGCACCGAGTTATATAATATCACCACCAATGACATCACATCCGCTATTCAAGGAAACACCACTGTTTGACACTATTAGTCCTTTTTTTTTACCCAGATGGCTCAGATTAGCAAATTAATTCCCCCAGTATGCATGTCCTCAGTAGTTCCACCCCCAAGCAAGCTGTGCCATACCGTACTCAAGAAAAGCCCCCACGCTTAATTACGCTGGTTACTCTCCTGTCTCAAGTTAGTCAGAAGGTAGATATGGGTTACATTTGCTAGTTTAAACAATCCTCCCGTCACTCATAGTGACCTTAGCCAATCACACAAGGCTAAAGTTAAGCTTTTCTTAACCGATAGCCAACACGTTAACAATGACGACGGACATTTCTCCCTCAGTTTTGGTTAAACAGTTCTAGTGGCACAATCCAGCATTTCCCCACACACTGATGTATTTGTAGCAGCCCGCCACGATATCCACATTGACCAGGACGTATTAATTTTATATTTTTTAATTATTTAAAATCTTATTTTAATTACACGCATTATTAACGCAAAATTTATTTGCACAGTCCCTCTCACACACGAACACACCTCCCCATCTGTGAACAGTCCGCCGCTGTCATGCGCCAGTTCATGCTGTGGCTTGAGTGGCTACGAGCACACAGGCACGCGGGTTATAATGTGGGCAGGTTGGGCTTCTAATGCGTACGATTTCCAACTAATTGGTGCTTGCTGAGTTTAGAGTGGGAGTGTGTGTAATGAGAGGGTTTGAGACTAATTCACTCAGAGTTTGGAGAAAAAGTCAGATTGAGGGCCTTTAACGTGCACAATTTTAGATCATGTAGTTCCATATAAATGTGTTTCTGTCGCGACATTCGGAAGATTTTACGCTCGGTTCAGAATCGCTTATATATGAGGCTGATTAGCAGATCAGCGTTCCTGGTCAGTCAAACTAAAAACCAGCCAATTCAGGTCACTGGCCAACTGACCGTTTCATCTGAATTATAAATGTATAATATAGCTAAGCTAACGTTATATTACAGCTAGGTTGTCAAGGTTGCCACTACATGCAAAGCAAACCATATCTGTTAACATTTTTAATCAGTTAAATTCCTAACGGTCATTAATCAATTAATGATTAAGCAAACATTTCTAACCTATGAACTTATGCACTGGGAAGAAGGCAGCTTGTAATGTCCTCTACACTTCCTTTCATGTTTATCTTTACAGTCATCAATAACAACGAACTTGTCCTACTTTCACTGGAAACCAGCAAACCCTAAAGCTCTAGAGAAACTCTATACATAGCTGGACATCAAAAACCATACTCTGTGCTTCAAAATGAACAATGCTTTCCACAAAGCTGGCATTAAAATAGCAAAATGAGCAAAAACAATTTGTAAAAAGACCAATGCATACAGTTGATGGTACTTTCAACTCAAACATCCAAGGACAGTGTGTCGTAATAGACTTCTTTAAGTGGTGCATTTCTTTCAACAAAACTCCCAAAACAAACAACTGTGTGTATTTGAATTATATTTATTTATTTGTTTGTTTTTGCATACAATGCCTGTCCTCGACACACCCACACAGCATCATAACGATTCCTCGTTTTCCATAGGGTTCAGAACCAATGACACTGATTCTGCACTTCCCGAAATCATTCCTGATTTTAAATGGCTTCAAAGTCTAAACCTTCTGGGAGAGGCAGTCAGGTTTAAGGTTGAAATATTAGTTCTTAGTGGACTTCTCAACACCAATAATCATTTTACAAGCCCCTGAACCACTAACTCCAACACAACACCAAAGCACGAGTGCTTTATGCAGATATCTTACATTCGGTAATGCAAAAGCATCTAATACACATTGTAACTTGCGCCGGTCTCTTTTTTTTCCTGTCAATAGTCTGCTCCACACTCCAGTCCAGTAGGTGTTGGTATTGCACCAAATGTCCATAAACTCAAAAGAAGCAGTAGCATTACTTTCACTAAATGCAAAAAGCAAGCAGTTTCTATTATCTGCAAAGGCTGTGGTATGATTTTAAGGAATTTAACATTTGTCCCTTTACCTGAATAGCTTAAAAAGCGTGAATTGATTCTGAATCAAAACGTGACCACATTAATTATTTGAATCAATCAACCAATGATTGCTTAAATTGCATCATCGACTGAATTCAACAGCTGTAGTTTTCATGATCACCAAAAAAAACTTTGATTTTGGTCTCATCTGACTACAAGACAGATTTCCACTGTAGTTTTAATGATACCTCAATCTCTGATTAGTGTGGGTTGCTACAGCCACACGACTCGTTCATGTGTGTGTGTGTGAGTAACCTCAAGATTTCTCAACTGTACAAAGGGTGCCAAGACTTCTGGAGGGCACGGTATACTTGGGAAGGGTATTGCGTTTCTTATTATCTATTTAAATGCACTAAAAAGACCCATATTGTACTGTGTATATTTTCCAGGAGTACGGTAACTGTCTAATCATACAAGGAGGCATTTGAGACGCAGTCTGTTACTCACTATATAGGGGCCCTCAGATCTATATGAAATCATTTCAACACTGTGTATTGCACCACAACTCCAACATTGAGAGCCATATTTCTTCTCCCTCAGTGTAGTATATAAAGTATAACAGATTTTACAATCTAGGGCCACCAGCAAGTCATTTGGCTTCAACGTCCTACTGGGTGCACTGAGTTTAACACACAACCATTCAGGATATAAATACTCTCTATGATCTCTGAACGATTTCATGTCCCCATGTTGTCTTCTTATGTTGTGTTGTCCTCCCACTGCCCTGCAACATGCGGTCGATAAGAAACCATTTGCAACCAAGAGCTATACTCAATATTATTTGTAATATAAGCCATACCGACTTTACAAACCTATACAGCCCGAGATATGTCTGAGGAGTAAAAATTAAATTACATTCACAAATAAGAGTAAAAAAGTGTGCTTTTTCGTTGTTAAAACATCACCAAGGCACAGACAGAAACTTGACACTGGGCTCGGTTTTATTACCAATCTGACTCTGTAAGTTTCTCCTGCCAAATTTTAAATAAAAAAAAACAAAAGCAGTAATAACTAACGTCATGTTGACTACATCCAATATTCACGTCATTCTACAATACACATTATGGTCAGTGAATCGGATCAGAAGAGCCACAGAATCTGAGAAACTCATGCATTGTTTGGCACTCACATGACTTTCTGTGTTGCCTGGGGTCTAATAATAACACGAATTGAGTAACGGCAACGCTCTTTGAGAAACCGCAAGCAAACACTTTAGGCTTAGGGACAGTAAAGAAGGGAACTACAGGATAATATCATTTCTAAATATTTAATTCAGACTGACAGACTGCACTGAAAGGAAAATCATAGGTTTGTATTAATGTGCTCATTCTAACACATTAGATTTTTTTCTACAATAAATACATTTTTCTAACAAAACAATCACTGATATGGTTACAGTTTCCACAAGATGTTTATTAACATTAAAAAAAAGTTTTTCAACAGGGACACTGTCCTCAAAGTGGTGTCTCTGTAATCCAAGAATCTTTTGCTTTTGTCATATCAATGTCATGAACGAGACGGAGGGAAAAAATTATGGTGCAAAAGCTTTAAATATTTTGATCAGAGAAAATAAATTTTTAACCAATTTTTTGATATTTTTATAATTGACTTAAATTTCCATGTATGACATAATTCTGCTACTTTCTTTTATCAGTGGCAAAACTGCTGTGGTTGAAGAACAGTTATGTGGACATGAATCACACCACATGCTCATTATTTTCCTATAACAGCACAAATTATGTTTCTGAACAGCTCATACATAGGGCCTGGTGTGTGTGTGTCAGACGTTCCTCTATTATCTAAAGTGAATAATAACAGAATAAGACAACGGGCTATAATATAACAAATATAAGTGGTGTGTGTAAAAGGGGTTGGGTCATGCTGGTCCAGGGAAGTAGTCCACAGTTAGGGATAGTTTTCCAATAAGAGCACAGTCCAGAGTGTTATTTCTTACACAGACTGATTATTCGAGGATTAATTAATTTAATGATATTATTACATTTAAAAAGCGTTAGTAGTCAGGAAGAATGCCATATCAGCTGCATAATTTACTGCCAAATAATCGGCAGTCAGAAGTGAATGTGAGGACTTTCAGGCCTGATGTCCAAACCTACTTTAGCATGTTTTACTTTGTCAGGTGATATTTAGTAACGCTAACACTGTGCACAACCTAGTGTTACTATACAATAACACTAAATAAAATAAATATACACGTACATAATTTAAAACGTGAATAAACTTAAGCAAAGGCTAAAAATAAATATTAATACAGACGAAAATGAAGTGTTGCTTGGTCTTCTAAAACATAGCGGTTTTGGTTGTTAGCATTTCACACATACAGATTGCTATGGCTAAGGCTAACCAGACCCCGTGTTTGTTACTTCTTTAATAAAAAAAAAATAAACATATATACGTTTTATTCAACTTGTTATTTTCTTCACAAATTTCAAAATACTTGCATTTCAACAATGTGAACACTAAACAATCATTGTTTGCCGCTTTTATTTTGTTTAAGTCACGACGCTTCAAAACAAACATGGGCGTTTCTTCCACTTTTAGTTTGGGACACACCAAAACTAGCCAGTTAGCTTTAGCTTAGCGTTAGCGCTGCAGCTCAGAAACCGTCCGCGCCGATAGAAGTGCACTCAGAAGTGTGCGCGAGCGGATCATGTATCAAACGCACACAGTACAGTTATGTAGGGAGCGCGCTGGCGTTTGGGTTACGGCCTTAACAACTTCCACGCCACTGTTACACACAACCCCGAGGGATTAAAACGAAACAAAAGCAGGTTATAACATATGAAAAAAAATGGTTCTCCCGCACCCACCTTTGATAACGTTACTGTAGATAGTCGGTCGGAACTCCTCTCGGGCCAGCTGGTCGAAATCCTGTCCGTGTATGATGCGCATCTGCTTGAGGAAAGTGGACTTGCCGCTTTCGCCGGCGCCGAGCAAAAGTATCTTCACTAGTCGTTTTACGTACGTTTTGTCCTTCGAAATACATCTGTCGATCTCTTTAGATATCCTTAGTTGCTCTGCTTCGCTGGTGTTGAGTAGACATTTGGGGAAACATACGGATAGAAAGGACCGGGACGGCAGGAAATCCGCCATCTTTGTAACACAAACTTTCATCGATACAAGTAGGGAGGGGATAAGCCGAGCAGAGCTGCGCGCGCCACACGTCACAGCAGGAGATCTGTGGGCGCGAGGTAAAAGCGCGTGCACGACGCTGAACTGCCTACTTTCAAACCTTTATCCACAGAAGAAGCAATGTAATTGCCATAAATAACTCCCTGGAGTTCTACTGGCTTAATAATAATAATAATAATAATAATAAAGCTCAACATTTCCTGTAAAGGTGTTTAGGAGAAGTCAGTGTTTAGTACTTGGGTTGAAAGACAGTGAGAAAGTGAGGAGGAGTGAGTGGAGGAAAGGATGTTTCAAGTGGAAACAGTATTTAACCAAAACACTCCACTGACTAAAAATGTAAATAGATTAGTTTTAAAAAATGTAAATAGATTTAAAAACCAGTGGGAGCTTTATAGTGGTTCTAGACTGATAAATGATACAGGTGGCAGTGCAGGAGGTAGCATTGCTGCCTTACAGTTCCACATGTGTGCATGTGGTGCTTTATGTATTCCTGCCTCACACCCAGTGTTCCCAGTACAGTTTCCAGATCCACCAAAGCTACAAGGGCCAGGGCTTGCATCACTGCCATTGAGCTGTCATTCCCATTGCCACTAGCTCAGTGGTAGGTTTCTTGTCTGTCATGCAGAAGTCCCTGGTCAATTCCCACCCAGTGCCTAAACCCACAGGATGATTGGGCCCAGATTTTAAAAAAATGGGAGGGTTGTGCCAGGAATCCGATGTAAAACCTGTGCTAAGTCGTGTGTGGATTGGAGCAGCCGAAATATTAACAACTACTACTGAGTTGTACACTCCATACCTCAGTTTCATTCTGGTTTAGCAAGTAGTCTTTGATGATCTAATGCTGTTGGTATTCAAAATTCCTCTGAAATTCTAAGTATGTGCCTGTGGCTACCTGAAATTCTACGAGCACTTGCTTACCCATGCTTGTTCACCGTGACTGTTGACTTGAAGCACACTGTTGTTATAGAGATGTGCAATCTTACGAAGCATGGTTACTTGCTGTATTAATGACCTATAACATGCAGCACAACTTATGAGCAGACTAAGCACTGTAAACACTATCAAAATTCATAATTATATCTTTCCATATATACTTCACTTTATTGTACACCTGCACATTCATGCAATAATCTAATCAGTCAAGTATAGGGCAGCAGCACAGTGCATAAAATCACAGAGACAAAGCTCAAGGTATGAAGTAAATTGTCAGTAATGTGATAATGTGATATGACTGTAGCAGCTTTGCTCGTTCCAGGCAGCATGGTTTAAATAGTTCAGAAACTGCTTATCTCCTGGGATTTTTACACAAAATGCACAAAAACAGTGACACAAAATTCACAAAAACATTAAGTAAACATCCAATAACTTTGTTAAGAGAGATCATAGGAGAATGGCCAGATTGGGATTTGAGGATTGAGGTCAGAATTTCGCATCAACAGCATGGAATCATGGATCAAACCTGGGTTGTGTTTGAAACAGTTGAAACTGGTGGTGGTGTTTCACCATGGCACACATTGGGTCCTTTAATACCAGTTGAGTATCCTTTAAATGCCACAACCTGTGTGAGAATTGTTGACCATACCGATCCCTTTTTGCCACAATTTACCCATCTTACCATTACTTATTTTCAGCAAAATAATGTCACACAATCAAAGTCATCCCAGACTGGTTCAATGGCCATGACAATGAGTTCAGTGGTCTCCTCAATTACCAGATCTGAATCCAACAGTATCTTTGGGATGTATGCAGCATGAATTTGCAATTCTGTAGTAAATACTAGGCTATATGTGATGTAATCACGTCAACATTTTCTGTAGACACAATCATTCATGAACATCCCTTACACATGAACTTGGCTGGGAGTTATTGTCACATCCCCCATACAGTCCTGACCTCGCTCCAAGCCATTTTCATTAAAGGAGTTCCTGGGAGGGTTTGGGTCATTAAAGGAGTTCCTGGGAGGCCAGCCATTTCAGAGGAGAAGCTGTCAGTATCATGGCTCTGGTGTACTGAGAACTAAACTACCATGATGGTAGTTCTGGTGTACTGAGAACTTTCTACCATGATGGTATCCAAGCACTAATGAAACGATGGGGTAGATTCATTAGTGTAGCAGGGGATTATATAGAGAAATAAAGGGAGTTTTTACTTTCATAATGATGTTCTGTAGTTCTGTACAATCAAAAGTCCCATTTTGACTTGAACACCCCTCTCACTAAATTCAAATTCAAATTTTATTTGTCACATACACAGTCATACACAGTACGATATGCAGTAAAATGCTTACACGACTGCCAGTGACCTTAAAAAATAATAAAAGCTTATACATAAGAAAATAAATATGAATAAAAGAA
>JAQMYL010000008.1:19473893-19488901 GCA_030014365.1 Clarias pachynema
CCTCCGGCTGCGAGAGGTTACAGCATCACCCGGGGTTCGAACCAGCGATCTCCGGATGATAGGGCGAGCACTTTACCTCTGCGCCACTTGAAGGCCCCTCAATATCTGTTTTGATAAGCATTGACGTAAAGGGAAAGCACACTGCAGCCTTAGATTTCATTTAAGACTGTGAAACCTGATGTTATCTCTTGTTTTTGCATGCAACCTACCTCAAGGTTAGATGTGTCGTGTGTTTGAGATGCATTTCTGCTCACTGGGGTTGTAAAGAGTGGTTATTTGAATTGATATAGGCTAACTGTTGGCTTGAACCAGTCTGATCTTATTCATAAATGCTGTGTTGTTGTCATGAGATCAGGAATTTCAATTGATCTCCAGTGTTTTTAAAGGAGTGGGTCAGGACCGTACAGTGAGCGGAGTGGTCAGGGCTTTCTGCAGACTCCTTGAGTTTCCTTCCACTCCAGCATTAGCAAATCCTGTCTTTATGGGTCTTGCTTTGTGGGTCTAGCTTTCATGCTAGGACATGTCTATGTAAAAAGAAACATACAGTATAATTATGCTGCAGGATACGTTGACAGTTTGGTGCTTCCACTTTTGTGATAACAGTTTGGTGAAGGCCCACTGATGGGTGTGAAGATCAGGCGTCAACAATGTTAATTGTTTTTATTAATAGATAGTTGATGGTAAGTTGTTCCTTTTTTTGTTGTTATATGGTATCATTTCTGGTATGATCATCTTATAAGAGCTCACAGTACTCATACTCTATAAGTAAAAAGTGAGTTTACTGAAGATTAACACAGAAATATTATTTGAGTGATTGCATTGGTGTTTGAGTGTTTGGACTTTGTTGTACACAAATTGATGTTTGTGTATTTTGTCTTCCCACTTGTCCAGCCTTGTGAAACGCATGACAACATATCAGGACCATGATCCGTTTCTCAAAACGTGTGTTCCCAGCAACCCCTGGCAGACTGATGATGTCACATACTGGGATCTGAACATGAGAAAGTGAGTTTTTGTCTCATACTACCACTACTACTGCCACTACTAGTACCATTAATACTCACTCACTCATCGTCTATACCGCTTTATCCTGTATACAGGGTCGTGGGGGCCTGCAGCCTATCCCAGGAGAATTATGTCCATAATTGGACAGGGTGCCAATACATTGCAGGGCGCACATACACACGCTCAGATACTATGGGCAATTTGGGAACGCCAATTAGCCTAATCTGCAGGCCTTTGGACTGTGGGAGGAAACCGGAGTACCCAGAAAAAACCCAACAAGTACGGAGAGAACATGCAAACTCCATGCACACAGAGACGGGAATTGAACCCGGACCCTTGAGGTGCAAGGCGACAGTGCTAACCACTATACCATGCCGCCACCATCAATACTACTACTACTAATACTCTTACTAGTACTAGTACTACTATAATTACGAGCACTACCACCACCACCACTACAACTATGATTACTACTGCTACCACTATTATTACTAGTGCTAATCGTTGATAAATCATAAATTATGATGTTATTTAATTATTTGTAATGATATTTTGTTGCACAGTGTTGAAATCCCCACAAGGATGAGAGTTGAGCGCTGGTCCTTCAGCTTTTACGAGTTACTCAACGATCCACGTGGACGCGCCGACTTCAAACTCTTCCTGAAGAAGGAATTCAGCGGTGTGTGATGACTCTTACAGTTGTTTCTCGACTATAGATGTCTACTATAAGATCAGAGTTATTTAATTTATGATGTTATTAATTACAGGTGAGAATTTGGCTTTCTGGGAGGCTGCTGAGGAGATGAAGTGGGGAGCAGCATCATCCATGTCTGAGAAAGCTGAGACCATTTTTAAGTGAGACTTTTATTAGTAAAATGTCTCAAAGCTCCTCACTTGACCTTTTCTTAATAATCCACTACCTTATACAGTATTGTTATTTTGAGATTTTTTTTGACTCATCTGAGTACAGTATTAATAAAGAAGAACAGGAAACCGTTGAGCAGTTTATTTATTAAAATTGTAGAATTTTGGAAAATGCTTAAAAGAATTGCTAAAATAAAAATGATTAAATATAATTATAAATATATTTATAATAATAAAAAAATATTATATACAGAAGAGATTGGGAAAAATTGATCCAGTTACTTTTCGCAGTTCTTTTGTGTGGCAATTAATGTATTGCTACACTGTTGCCAAAATATATATTTTTTAAAACTTACATTTATAACTTTTTGCATTTGAAGTGGGAAAATGGGAAACAATATGAGAAACTCGTATTAAAATAAACTCCTTTAAAAATTTGTTGTGTTCCTGATAAAAAAACAAAACAAGCACGATGTAATTAAGAAACTCTCAACTTTGTGTTTGTGTGTGTGCATGCAGGACTTTTTTAGCTCCAGGAGCTCCACGATGGATCAACATTGACGGTCGGACAATGGGACTGACGGTGAAGGGTTTAGAACATCCACACCGCTACGTCCTGGATGCAGCTCAAACACACATCTTCATGCTGATGAAAAAGGTGTGGAACATATATGGAGCTTCATGAGATAAAATTCCCTAAGTTTACCAAAAGATTTTGAGAATGAGATGTCAATAAAACGCTTAGTATTGTTTGACTTCGAATAAAAATTCTAAATGAGAAGAATAATCATTGTGTAATGATTGCTCTGTAATTCTGCACGCCACCTGCAGGACACATTTTATCGCTATCTGAAGTCACCAGTTTACAAGGACATTCAAAAAAAGGCAATCTCACCCGTGCCACACAACTTCACGTAAGTGTTATGACACATCCAGATTACATTCGTTTCTGTTGGTGATTACTTTTGCTTCATAACAAATTCCTCTAGGTGAACTCGTGTGCCAAAATAAACCAAGTTGTTGGAACTGTGACATCTTGGTTGGTATATAACAGCAGTGTCTCACATGTTCTTGAAAGCAAGAACATTGGCACCTCTGTTAAATAAGTAATTATCATTGTCCATGTGGTGATGTCCATCAGTATTGTGATATTTAATATGTGTACAATGTGTAGAATATTGTTGTCATGGACACGTGTTCACTATTGCTTCAGTATACACTCATTCATTATTGAAAATTTATAATCTAACTGTCGGGAGTTTGTGATTTAAACTAGTAGATATTCTCTCCCCTTTGCAGTGATGCTCAGCTGGAGCAAAATGCTAGAAACCGTAAGACCAGCATTGACCCTATCATCCAGTGGCAGCAGGAACAAGAGGAAAAAGCCAAAGCGGCTGCTGCGGCCGGACCGATCGATATTAAAAAACTGATGGCCAGCAAACTGGACCGCAAGTGATCAAGTTTAGTGCAACTGTAAATTTCACCATGGTTAAAACATTAGAAAACGGGTTACATAGGAATCTCATTATCTGACGGGTGTTCAAGTCAAACTGGGACTCGTGATAATTTTTATTTTTTTTTATTAATAAATGCGTAATACCGACTGACAGGCTAAGTACAGTGATAAGATTCTTAGCTGCAGTAAAACATTTAAATAGTGCATGCTTTTTTAAAGAATAATAAAAGTGTAGTGTATTAGTGTTACAGGGGATTATACAGAATAGAGAAATAAAAGTTTCACAACTATGTTCTATTATTCTGCACAATCAAAAGTCTTGGTTTGACTTAAACGGCGCTCATATAGCATATACTCAGTGAAACTGTGTTTATTATATTTACAGGGTGTACAAAAATAATTTCTCATGATAGCAGTTTTGTATAAGTCATGATTTCTTTAAAAAGATGATAAATGTTCATGCTTGGCAGGCATGTGACGTATTTGGATATGTGATTTATCTTAATATACTGCTTGCTAGTCTGGAATCTGAAAAAACATATTTTAATATTAACACAAGAGCATGGAATGTGGATTGATGATTTGTGCTTTTTTTTTCAAAGGGTGTGCACAAACTTTATTTTCCCCATAAATCCTCTTGTTAAAGTTCAATTAGTGTACACAATTACAATGATTACTATTAATTACTATTCATACCAATGAAAATCTGCTCCATGTCCCTGTCAGATTATAAATTACAATATTGTCACAAAGCAACTTTACAGACTTCGTTCGTTGTGCTGGTTGGTGTAGATGTTAAGGAGACTTATTAGAATTCGCACTCTTCGGTACACAACGTTTGGTTCAGTGAGCCTTGTGATCCAAGTGAATACAGCCTAAAGATTAGTATTGGTGTGAAAAGTCAGAATTTTGAATTCCAGACTAAGTGCTAATTTGCCAGTCAGTTGATGTTGCTCGTGTTTTGTTAGCAACATGCTAGTCAGCAAACTCGGGGAAGTCATTTTCTGTATAACTGTTTACAAAACTGATTATTGTATAACAGTGAACTGTATAGTCAGTGTTTTAGATTTAACAAACAAATATGTCTGTATGTTAATTAATCTAAATATAATAGTTTCTACTGTATATACAGTATAATTCATTTACTATACTTAAGTGTGTACCTTCTTTATCTGTACTTTACTTTAGCAGTTTTATTAGTGGATACATTTTACCTTTACTCACTACTTCACTATTTTTCTGCATTTATTGCATTGTATTACTTAGCCAAACCAAAGTAGTGTGTATATCTCATCACAATGGCACCTGGAAGTGGGTGGGATATGTTCAACAAGCTGAACATTTTGTCCCTGAAGCTAATATGTTGGAAGCAGAAAAAAATGGGCAAGAGTAAGAATTTGAGTGACTTTGACAAGGGCCAAATTGTGATGACTGGACGACTGGGTCCGAGCAATTCAAAAACATGAGAGATATTCCCGGCCGAAAGTGGTCCAAGGAAGGAAAACCAGTGAACTGGCGACAGGGTCATGGGCGGCAAACGCTCACTTATGCAAGTGGGGAGTGAAAGCTGGCTGGTGTAGTTCTATCCAGTAGAACTACTAGTTCAAATTGCTGAAAAGTTAAAGCTGGTTCCCATAAAAACTCACAGCGCATCTGTTAGGAGCTTTAAAAATGCTGTAATGAATTTGGGGTTCCTATTACTCAGCAGTCACTGAAAATGACTTTGTTCACTGTATCATGTTTTGAGAATGTGTCCAATCTTAGAAAATTTTGACCCTGAGAATTTTGAATTGACCCTGAGCCAATGTTACTATGCGTTCTCCTCCAGGTTGTCCAGTTTCCTCCTAATTGTCTAATCACCTTCCAAAAACATACAAGTTGGTGGAGTGGCTAAGCTGAATTGAAGTGTGGACGAGTGTAAATGTACATCCTGGCACTAGACTGGTATCCCACTTGGGGTGTGTTCCCACTTTGTGGCCTGCAGATTGGAGTTTAGGATTTAATACTGAAAACTGCACACAGCTTTTTAACTGTACTGAAATTGTGCAGGTCAACAATCATCTGTCCCTATGTCATCCCTCTATTGTTATTCAGAGTAAAGAAGGATAAGAGTTTTATATTCTGTCAATTAGGTACACTTAAAATCAGATCCTCCATGTCCTGAATGTGAGAGGAAGTTCTAACTTCAGGATATTGTTTAGTACATGGATTGTGTAATGTCCCTTCTCATAATTATTCTGTCCTATTTGATGTCTTTTTCTTACTGCCCGAGTGTGATTAAAGTACTGTACTGCAAAGCTGTGGTAAAATCCATCAGTTGTTGTCTGCCTGTCTCATTTTTTAATTTCTACATAATTTACAGTGATGGCCAAAAGTATTAAGACAACATACAGTATATGCCATGTATTATAGTGTATTATTGTAGTATAGTATTATAGTTCTCCCTGTGCACAAAACAGGTGATGTCACTGATTAATTCGGATAAAGAGTTTTGCTACGATGGCTCCAGCAGCTGGTTCATTTAATGGACAGAACAAATATGCGGGTGGACGTTCACTTTCTGAAGCCTAAATGTCCACCTCTGCACAAAAATGCCTAAAACTAGAGAAATCTGAAGTGAATTGTGAACCTTCTGTACATGACCTTCAGGAAGCAATCAAGCAGGCATGGACTGAGCAAGTGATGCCAGAGTATTGCAATTGTCGTTCAATTCCCAGCCAGTGCCCAAACCACAGCCACTGGATGCAGTGCCTGGTCCCAAGCCCAGATAAAATCTAAGAGATCTGTAAGTGCCGGTGATGTAACACCTGTGATGCAGGTGCAGAGAGGAAACAGAAGTCGCTCTGTAAAAAGCTAATGCTGCCAATGTAATAAAATAAAGCAATTTAATCTCAACAGTATACTGCAGATATAAAAGAACAGTAACCCATGCAGAATATGAGTTAACATGTAAATTGATCAAGTTTTACTAGTGTTTTACATTAGTAAGTCTTCTTATGTGTAAATTTAAAATAAGTAGAAGATAAGCAGAATATAAACATTTTCCTAAAATTAGGGAATTTTCAACACATCGGTTGTTGCACTCATACGTATAGTACATCATTAGGTGGCCATTTTACATAAACCCACACACCTTTATTTCTAGTATAAGAAATGCAAGCACACTATTTTTTATCTCAAACCATATTTATATGTATATATTATTTATACAGAATGGGAATAACCCATTAAAAACCTTACACTTCACCCAAAAATAAATTATTATTATTTGGCCATGCCAGAAAGCCATCCTAACTTAAAAAGGGAGGGGCCAACAGGTTCTTCTTCCTGATTGGCTAACTGCCTGAAGAGGTTCCCTGGCCGGAAGCTGTCTTCTGCAACGGAATTGGACGATGGACCCACCTGAAAAGAGCAAGAATGAGACGGATGAGTAGGACAAACGCAAACAATATAAACTGTGCAATGATATTATGGTATGGGCAAACTGTGTTTATTCACTTCAAACTTTTTGGAGCTGTGCCATAGTGACTTAAAAGAGTTTATGAGTTTGATTTAAAGAGATTTATACACCATTAATAGCATACAAATGCAGGGAAATGAATGAGTAAAGCAAAAATGCACCCATACATCTACGTCTTTCCCTTCAGCAATGATGCATCATTCATTTTCCCTGGTCAGTGTGTCAAACACAAAGGAAGCTGATGCTCATGCAGATCAAACAGTTCCACTAATTTCTAACTCAAACCACAAACAAGCAAAGCAGCAGCATCTTGGTTCACACCCTGCACTCAAAACACACTGTCACACATTATCTGTACTTCACCAAGCGCTTTGAGATCTGGAAATTCCTCTCTTAGAACATTGTAATGTAAGACTGAAAGTGTAAAGCAAACAAATTGCTCATTAATAAAGGATGTGGGGGAAATAAAAACTTCAACAGGAAATTCTGAGTCAGCTAGTCACACACAAAAACACTATGATTCATGATATATACTGTACTCACAAGTGGTCTGGTGAGGTCTGAGGCTCTAGATGATTTGGTTTTGCGGGAATTGGTCATACTCAGCGGCAGCAGACCAAACCTGACAAAAATAAATACAATTTTGCAAATTGTCATGTTCTGGAATACTGACATGAAAATCATCGAGTGTACTGAACCATACCGGATCTGACTGCTGGCCAGGGGAAGGATGTTGTACGGCTCCTGTGAGCTCACGTTACTGCTCCTGGGAGTGAACTGCTTCTCTGTGCCACTTAAAAGGCCTAACAGCACCTGGAAATGATGATAATGGTCATCACAGGGTTAAACCTGGCTAATAAGATTATAACCAGTTATGAACTGACCCAGCCACTGGTGCTATCAGATCGGTCCAATATTTGACATCATGCTGTGTAGGGAATGAGGAATTTAAAATAATGAAATATTCTATTATATTCTTATATCTGTTCTTTTTCTATGCAGATTATTCTCAGTCATGTTCAAAATCCTTCTCAAAAGGCTTTTAGAAGACATGGGTAGGAGTTATCTGGATGTGCATTATGGCTCTCTTATCTTTTTTCTTTTATTATTTTTTGGGGGATTTTTTCCCAGATTTTCTCCCTAATTTAGTTGTGTCCAATTCCTCCCTGTCACTAGGGGGCTCCCACGTTAAGGCTACTACTACCCCTACTTCGGAAGGGCTGAAGACTATCACATGTTTCCTCCGAACCATGTGACGCTAGCCGACTGCATCTTTTCGAACTGCTCGAACTGCACCGTTGGGGGCGGAGTAACACACTGGGAGGAAAGCGCTATCCGCTCCCTCCGCTTGCGTGAGCTCACAGATTGGCTGTAATTAATGTGGGAGCACGAAGTACCTCTCATCCCTCCCCTCTGAGAGAGCTCGGCCAATCAGCTCTCTCAAGACCTCCGGCTGCGAGAGGTTACAGCATCACCCGGGAATCGAACCAGCGATCTTTACCACTGCGCCACTCGGAGGCCCAATGGCTCTCTTATCTTAATCGCGGCCGTAGTGAATCATTTTATCAAAAAAATGTGGATTTTTTTTTACCGATTTGGATTCATTTGGACTTTTTTTTTTTTTTTTTACCGATTCTTTCGTCTCCACATTTTTAACATAGCACAGATTTGATCATGCTCAGCGAGTTTGTTTGAGTTATTAGGGATTCCCTGTTAGCTTGAACCAGCCATTGTTTGCGAGAACTGTGCTTACCGATGTCCTCTGAGTCAGGCGGTTCAGGTTGCTGTTCAGATGAGGAGTAAAGACGTCCAGGTCGAAAGGATCGATGTGGCTCTCCAGAGCATCACAGATCTGCTGGATCCTGAAACACAGGCGACAGACACAACAGCGCTGAAGGAAAACCGTGAAGAATATTTATTTCATATTTGGTCAAATCTCACACGTGCTCATGAAGAATGGTTATGAGCCTGCGTTTGAACGGTGTACGTTCCGTTACCTGGGCTGCATGTGCGAGCGCGAGCTCCTGGTGTCCTCTAGCCGAGCCGTTAAAGCAGCGCTGAGGTATCGCACGTCGAACAGCAGCTGCAGGCCTCGATTCTGAGTGATGGGAGGTCCTGTGTCCTGAAGAGAGAAAGAGTGAGAAAAGGGGATGAATCGAAAGATGAGGTAAGAAGACAGCAAAAGCAAAGATCAAACTGAAGGACACGGGACAAGATTGAGGATCAAGAAAGAGGGTCACACCTTGTTTTGCGTGGGCTGAGTAAGCTTTTCGTATTCTGCGAGCACCTGATCGAGACAGGCTCGCAGCAGCTCGGTCAGGGTGATCCTCGGCACGGCGTGACCTCCAACCTTATTCACCTCCAGGCACAAGTGAAAGAGCAGAGACTGAACGTACCACGAGGGCTGTAGAGACAGAGAGGACATGCATTCCAAGGGTGAGAACCACTGTTCTTTCTACGGGAACCTTATCTGACCGGAATGTCATATGACTAGGAGTAAATTTAGATCAGTGTTGCCTTGTTATGAGAACAAGGGAATAAATGATGCTAAAGCCTTCACCTGGACTGGAAGATGGATTTTAGACATGACTGTGTTCCCTGACTCCGCCTCTTCCTGGATCTCCAGCTCCTCCCAGTTTGTTGCAGTGATTAGGACGGAGCCGGCTGTTGCAGCATGCATAGAATTGGCGAAGCGACTCACCAACGTCTATTACACACAAAATGTAAGAGCCTTACTTGTAATTCTAATCCTGAAGTAAAACACACAATCTGTGTGTGTGTGTGTGTGTGTGTGTGTGTGTGTGTGTGTGTGTGTTTTTTACCTGGGACACAGCAGAGCTCCAGATGCGATACGCCTCCATGCTGCAGGATAGCAGCTCTTCCTTCATTCTGCCCCACATGACCTGAGCTGGGCTGAGCTCCACAGCTTTACTCACACCTGCTTTTCCCAACTTCCTGCTTTGGACCCGAGGGCTTCCCGTGTTTCTACTCTCTGCCTGCCGACCCACAATGCACTGTTTAAGGCTGGGGCAGAGTTCCCCCAAAGACTGACACAGTCTGGCCAGGAAGAGGACCGAGCTCATTCGGCCCGAGGAAGCTGCCAGTTCGGCACGGACGCTGCTCATGATGTCCATGAGACAGGCCGTGCAGCGCTCGCTCAGCGCCTGCTCCACCGCCGGCCCATCCGTGTAGCGCTTCAGACACGTATCGGGAGAGTCCGAGGGCAGGAAGTGGCCCAGATCCTCGAGCTGGGCTTTAAGTTTGGAGTCAAGGGCGGCACAGAAGTTCTGAACGCGTGGTGTGAGGGCGTGAGTCTTCATGGACAGGCCACTTTCAGGCCGCGAGCTGCGCTGAGACACGCCCACCCACGCGGCATCGCTCGGCAGGTCCGCCTGAGACTCGCACCAAAGAAACGACGACACGTCGCTTTCGAAGCGCGAACCACGGCTCGATGCCTCGCCTTCCAGGTCTTGCAGTGTGGTGGACAACAGCTGCTTACAGCTGCTGGAGATCGACTCCATGCCCTCCTGAGTGATCACCTGCACAGAGCATAAATACACCAATTTTAGCAACATGCTTAGCTAGCTCGTTAGTAAAATGAGTCA
This sequence comes from Clarias pachynema, assembly GCA_030014365.1. Lineage (NCBI taxonomy): Eukaryota > Metazoa > Chordata > Actinopteri > Siluriformes > Clariidae > Clarias > Clarias pachynema. The sequence continues at coordinate 19,484,284 of JAQMYL010000008.1, forward strand.
ATTATCTGACTAATCTTTAATTATATAAGCATTGATTACATGTTTCATTGTAAATGTCTGTAAACAAAAAAAACACTCAGCAAATATGCTTATGAGCGATGATGTAAAAAGACTCAAAATATGACGCCACTCTCACACACAATTGCTCGGATGTGCCTCACTGTGTTCGCGAGACTTTACCTGCAGTCTGTGCAGGAAGAGCGGCTGCAGCAGATCATGCCACAGATCGAGCGGTTTATCCAGCAGCCGCTCACACACTCCGTTCCAGTGCTGGCTGATGGAGTCGCTGCTCAGCAAGTCACACACTGCGTCCCTGATGGAGGCCAAACCTTTCACACTCTTCACGTATATAAGCAGACTGCTCAACCCGGTCCGCATGTCCTCTTTACACCTGACACACACACACACACACACACACACACACACACGTCTTGTTATACAACAGCATGCATTGAAGAATTTTATTTTGTACTACTGGGTTAGTACGCTCATTACGGATCAGAGGGATTCAGAAGGTGGAACACTCACGTGTCGATCCAGTGCTGCAGCGTATCCCGGAGCTGTTCGCTCTGGATGGGCTGAGCCAGCGTTCGCAGCGCAGGCTGGAAATCCATCACTGATGAAGGCAGATATTTAAACCAGCTGCCCGCGCTCACCTCGCCATGCAGCACCTTCCTGCCTTTACCTACACCACAGAGGGATGACGGGCACAAATGTCAGATGACATCCTCTGTAACATCACACATATTCCTCACACTTCAAGTGCCAAGTTGTGTGGATCGGATGGCCCGATTATTTGTAACTTTTATATGTTTACACTTAAGGTGGTAAAATTTGCCATTCCACTACAGTCCTTCAGGTGGTGCTCTGTAAACTTTTCACACACTGGCAGGAAGCTTGGCATCTTGTGTAATACAAACCTACAGTAGGTATTGTGATAATATCGCATTGGGGGGTCCCTGGTGGGTCCCATCCCTAATAATCAGACAACTGAATAGGACAGGAGAAGGCAGATACGTTCTCACCAGATGTGACATTCTCCAGCGTGGTGAAGAGTAACCCGTAGCCTAGTCCAGATTCCGCCATACGGCCCTCTGGAGGCACGTAGAACACAGCGTGGGCCTGATAAAGCGTAGTGACTAATAACTCCACCAGAGAGCAGACCTGAGCTTTAATCCCAGCTCCTGAAGAAAAGCACAATATTTCAGCATAGACCTAAAAAAAATACTAAATACACAAAATATTAAAGGGATAGTGCATGTATAAAGACACACACACACACACACATATGAGTATACAAGTGTACCGTGCTGAGGCTGCTTGAGAAGCTGCTGTATGGATGCTGTTCTGGCCAGCAGGAAGTCGGCGAGAGCCTGGCGAGGTGAACTGTCCTCCAGCAGCATGGTGGACACCAAGGCTTCAGCGATAGCCTGATCTGAAACAGCTCTGCCGCGCAAGACAGACTTACTGTCTAGCAGGATCGTTGACCTGACAAGGAGGGACAAGGTTTTGAAATGAGCACAAGAACAACAGAGGGGGAAAATATATAGAGAGAAGGGGGTGGGGGCTTTACCTGAAGTGTCCAGAGGCGGCCACCTGCTGGATGAGGATGGGGAACCGACTCAAAACGGGGCTGTATGAGGCGGCGGGCGTGTCCAGGTGCAGCAGCCGGTGAAGGTGAGCACAGAGGAGGTGGAGCTGTGTGGCCTGCAGGTACTGAGCTCCCTCCAGCGCGCTCCACATCCGCTCAGGCATCTCCAGAAGCAATTTGATCTGAGCCGCCATAGCGTAGAACTTCTCCTGTGATTGCTTCTCACCCTTACACACACAAAAAGGAAAACACGTTTTTTTATTCAGACAAGTAAAAACAGCTATTATAGTAAAGGTTTGACATTCCAAAAAACTACATGTGGAATCGCTACTTGGCTATTTGTCCTTGATGATCGATCTAGGTAAGATTATCCGGGAGCTGAGTTATGTCAACTGGACTTGTTTCTTTTTAGGTAGAAACGTTCCACTATTTATCCAAGAAGCTTCTTCAGTCTAGGGGCAAGTCGCCTCAAACTGACCTCAGATTTTCCTCAGATTGAAGAAACTACTTGGATGAGGGGAAGAAAAAAAAAAATCCAGTTGACATGACTCAACTTCCAGGTACTTGGCTACGTATTTGAACGAAATACACCAAATTAACACCCAATACTCCAAACTCATCCTACTTTTAAACTTAAAACTAGTATCTTTTCATACTAGTTGAAAAATAAAATCTGAAGGAAAGCCTAAGACATCCCAGGATGCACTTCGGCTATATAATACAGGTGTGCGGAGTCGCATCAGAGACTCGGCTCAGCTAGTTAGAGATCTACGATTACTCGATTACCAATGACGATTATGATTAGTGTGAAAGCTGAAGTTCGAGATGATGCGAGAGCTGCACAGACTGAAGGACTAAAGCGCTGCTGCATCACTCTCCACACACAGTGTTTACTCCTGTGCCACTGTAGGATTTTGTCCTGGGGAGCCAATAGTTGTGACACTAAAAGGTCAAGTGTCATTTTGACTAGTCAAATCTCAGTGTAAAAACTTCCAGGTAGTGCCATGCACATGCCAGTTTGGAGGAAGTACAGTCAATGACGTCACTCTAACACCCGTACCTCTGCTCTGCTGCTCTGAGGAGTGTGTTTGCTCTGTTTCAGCGTGTGACAGTAGTTCTGCATGTCCTTTATGGACTGAAGCACTTTCTCGGAGCACTCCCTCATCTCCCCGATGGTGTCGGCAGCCTCGATCAGGTCTCTGTACCTCTCTCCCACCATCTGCCGCAGCTCCTCTTTCTTCTGCTCGATCTCCGCGCGCACCTTCTGCTCCACCGCGCGGATTTCATCAGTGCTGTATCGCTCAAACAGCACCGCCGGGTCTTTAATATCTGACACCCGAAGGGACTGAACCGGAACCGCGGCCATCGCTGTTCCCTGAGCTGCCAGCTGGGGAAAAAAAAACCCGGAAGTACAGATATCTCCAAACTGTGTTGTATTTCTTCCGCCCGTTTTGCGAGAGGCCACGCCCTCTTCTGGTTCTTGCAAGGAGCCAAACAAATAACTACTATAACAGAGCTTCCCTTCCTGCAAAAGTATATTTAAATTACATTTTAGTCATTTAAACACATTAATGAATTTAGTAAATAGTCTAGCCTTAGATTTATTACATTTAATAAATTTATTCGAAACCCAGTTTAACATTACAGTATAAAGTAATAACCTAAATACTAAAAGAATCGATTCGAGCCGACATCCAATCATTCCAGACTGTAGAATCTAAAAAATCGACACCGTTCACACTCAAGGTTTAGAGTTTATGAAGACTCATGTTCTGTCCCTGATGATATGCTATATATTCAACAATCATATGTGATTGTTGAATATATAAACCGATTGACGTAATCCACGTAAACCTTTTACGGAGTCGACTCTTTCGATTCCAAACACCTGGAACAGGCTTCAAAATGTCCTCCGACTTGATAGCGGACCAATCAGCGGCTTCCTCGTGAGAAGTTTGAGCCAATCTTAGCGCAGAGGGCGGCAATTTTTCGAAATACGGGTGGGAAAGTAAATAAGACTTCCCAAACTCCACGTAAACAGAAGGGTCAGAGGGTGTGTTTGGAAAAGACAGAGCGTATTTCGAGACAACGCCACCCAGTGTCTAGTGTGAGCTTTCCTCTAGTCTGTTTTTTATCAATTAAATGTATTAGAACGTAAAATAAAAAAAAGAAGAAAAAAGTGTGTGATAGGATTAATAGTTATAATTCATTAAAATATTTCTAATTATTGAATTCCGATGTGACGTAGGTTTAGTGCGCATGCGCAGTTCTGGCGAAACTCCGGGCAGATTGAAACAGGTGAGCTGCAGGTGTATCCCGGAAACTAGAGAGAGAAAACTAAATCAGGTGAGTTTGGATCTTTTATCGTTTACAACACTATTCTGCTGTCCCTAACCATATAAAAGAATAGTGAAAATACTAAAAACGATCATTTCCGGTTTGGGATTTTATAAAGATTTATATATATATCAGGTCTGAATGTCAGTGTTTTGGTTTGCCTGTGATGACGCGGTTGGATGAAGCCCAGCCTGAAGAGTAAACACAAGTCACTGCATTCTACACATTATTCTGTAACATTATTTATCATTCTTATACATAAAGGAATATATAAAGTTCAAATGTCATTTAAATCGCTTTATTATACTGTAACAGACCTGATTCTACTTATGATTATATTATAGTATGTTGTATAGACATTATTGTGCTTAACATATTATTATTATTATTATTATTACTATTATTATTAATCCAAGTTAGACAGAAGATACGTGAGATATTTAAGTCAGGTCTCAGGTCAAGATTATTGTTTTTGGTTCGGCTGTGAACTTCTTTACTTCCTTGTTCTTTGTAAATGTTTCCTTAAGTCTTTGCTTAAATATAGGGATAGGGATGATGATCTCAAATAATAAACCATAATGTCAGGTATAATGCAAAGTATACTATAAAGCATAATCAGAATCAGAAAGAGTTTTATTGCCAAGTATGCTTGCACGTACAAGGAATTTGTTTTAGTGACAGAGCTTCCAG
>JAQMYL010000008.1:19577866-19598969 GCA_030014365.1 Clarias pachynema
CACTGGCAATATGCAGCAGTTATTCAGGAGCCATGGAATAAATATAATGTATGAATACACTCGTATTGCCAAAGCTCCGAATCAAATCACAAAATAACAGCAGAAATAAACAGATAAAAAAACTAACAAATATAAACACAATAAACTGTGCAGTCAAGATGACACTAGTGATGAAAACTACTGGAAAAGAAGGAAAGCAAAAAGCAAAGGTGATAATAATAATATTAATTAGTGGAGAAAGAACAAAGAAGAATTATTATTAATACAAAAGAAGGGGAGAATAAAAGAAAAAAAGATACTGAATATATAGTGAGATCGTACTGCATGTATTGTTGTGATTCTTTTTCTCTGTTTCTCTCACGCGCACACGATTTGGTATTAATCAGGTTTGTTAGCCTTTAACGTTCTTATAAATATAAAAAGTGCTACGTAATTAAACTAAGTGGAACTATTTTTGTCACTGTAAATCTTGACATGTCTTTTCCTCTTTGGATAATATTATGTCACTGCCCTCACTCACTCTTTAATGCTCCAGCTGGTGTGCTGCATTGCTGCACGCTGTAAATGTATTTGAATGTCTATTTATTTTATTATATTGTTGATCTGTTCAGCACCGTTATGACTGTTCAAATTATCATCCCTTCTTTCATGTGGTTGATGCCTGTTAATTTCAACCAGATTACACAAATATTATTTTTCTTCACTTGGAGAGAAAACCGTGTCAGAGCCTCGAATGATGATTTGACATTAAAATAAAAGCCGTTTATAGCTGAATCAGCGATTTTGATTGCGTCTTCCACAGAAGTGCATTCGGTTTGTTTCTTCACTGTAACTGTATACTGCATACTGATGCATATAGCCATGCATACTTTGAAGGGAAAAAGAGCTAGATTACTGGTATATTAATTATTCTCATTTATCAGAAACTATAGGACTGTCACCTGGTCTGGATCCAGACTGAGGTCCGTCATTTAGTGATGCCTGATATAAATAAATAAAGGGAGATTTTACTCTCATAACTAGGGTTGAGTAGTTCCGATGGCGCCGGTACGTATATACCTATAACTATATACCTAACCTCATCAGAGCACAGATTTTAGTTCCTCACTGCAGTGCCATTTCCCATTCAGGCACCGCGACATGCAACAAATGTCTTTCAATAATTGCATATCAAATTATGAGAAATTATGTATAATCACACTGTCATCCCAGAGTTTTTTCCCCTTCCTTCAACACTGTCATGCTTGCTTGTCAGAGATTAATTATACCAAAAATATATAGATATTTATATAAAATACAGTATATATCCAAAAATAATATATTTTCTAGTAAGCCTATGTTTTACACCTCACTATGCATTTAAGATTTTATCACTATTCTGAATCCTTGTTATCTTTGTTCCTTCATTGTTAATGTTATTACTACCATTTTGCTCTGTGAGATTTATCAGATTTTAGCTATGTGCACATAATGTTTGAGAAACCCTGAGATAATAGTTCCCTATATAACAGATATTGATTTTGCTGTAGCAAGCTTCCTCACACCTCCTACACCAAGCCACGGGATTTAATGGCATCCTGTTTATTGATCAGCATCTGAGTGTTCATGTCCATCCTGAAGGTCCATTACTGATTTCCAATGCACCTTGATTCACCCCTCTCCACATCCCATTGGTCTTTCTATTACTTTATCCTTTGACAAGTATGACAGGAAAGTTTAGTCCTCATGCTTATGGTGCAGTTTCTTTTCTTTTTCAGAACACTTCAATGTTGCTTAATTCCAAAACTCTTGTGCATCAGCCTACTGTATGTCTATAGAATACATGTCATTTAACAGATTTACTTTTCTTTTGTCTATGTAGTGCTGGACATACACCTCAGAAAATCCGACACTTTTACAATAGCGAGCTGCTGGATGTTTATTGTTCTCAATGCTGTAAGAAAGTGAACTTGCTAAACGACCTTGAGGCTCGACTCAAGAACCTCAAAGCCAACAGGTGATTATTTATTCTATCATTGATCAAAAATTTATCTATTTTTTCTTTATTATTGAAGTGACAAACTGTTCTTTAATGATCGCAGATGTACTGTAGGCTGCTGTCACTAACTGCTCTTGTTGTTTTCAGTCCAAACAGGAAGATCTCCAGCACGGCTTTTGGACGGTAAGAACTAAATGTTTAAATCATAGGACTTTTAGTTTGGTATCCTGTTGCGTTATTTAAACTTAAATTGTAGCTTAGTGCAAATCTAAATTTCTGTTTGGTTCAAGTTTATAAATTGAAGTAAATAGAAAAGAGCTTTTTCATACTTTATGATACCTGGTATGTTTATCCTGTCCAGGTCAGAGAAAAAAGTGACACTTACAGTTTAGAGTTTAGCTAGCTACATAAAATGCATTGTAGAGAATCAAGGTATTACATAGGGCTGTTAAAAAGACACAGGCTACATTCACATTGCCAGCGTGAAGTGACTCAATACCGAGCGGATCTAAAGTGACTCAATTCTGATTAGATGTATTTGTTCCTAGATCTGATATACTGCGCACCCGTTACATAATCATGCGACTTAACTGAAAACGGTCAGATCAGAATTCATGCTAATTTTTTGCCTCTGCAAATACGTGGGGGCGCTTGCAGACGTCAGTGCGGGGATTTCATGGCAATGCTAGCAACAGGTGTCTAGTTTTTTCCCCCTTCTTCTGGTCCTCAACAAATAAACGACTAACTACTTGCCGTCCTCCAGAGCAAAATCCCAATCATATTTTTTCTGAAATTGCATTCATTGTTTGAGTGCTCGCGTGAACTTCTGATGTGTTTTAACCCAGACGATGTGAGCAAAGACGCATCGACGTGTGCATGCGTGCAGTTTCAGAGGACAGACGTTTCCACATTAGAGTCAGATAAAAATCACTTGTAATTATGAATGTGAACAGTTATGACAAACAAAATCCGACCTAAACAATGTGGCTTGTAATGTGAACGTAGCCGCAGACACGCCAATACTACATAAACCCGAGTTTGAGTTACAAAAATATTGAACCAGTGCAGGTGATAGCAGGAGAAAGGAGCAAATGAAAGTGCTGCATCCATTGGGAAATTAAACAGACAGTTGCACTACAAACTAACATCACCATAGTCCTAGCCCTACATGATTCTCATAGCTGTGTTTATAATTACATAACCTTGGGTTCACAACATCAAATCACATTTTGATTATACAGAATTATCCTGGACGTTAAGCGACACGTACCTGTCATTTATTACTGCTGGAGAGACTACAATGCTAGGAACAGACTGTAAATGTCCTCTTTTTGTCTTATCAATGTTCAAAAATCTATTGAAAGCTTTTAATTCACTTATTGCAAACGCTGATTTGAAGAGCTGGAAGTTTTGCTTTACTGAACATGTGACAGAACGTGATTGGGTTTTCATGGCGGGTTTGCTTTGGGTCACAACTCTGGCGCTACATCTCATGGTTTGCTTAAAACTTGGAAGACAACATTTTGTGTCAGAGAAAAATCATTTGCCAAAATGAATAAAAGTCTGAAAAAAGGCATTTATTGCATCTTGCTCTCAAACTGTTCATATGGATAAGCAAGCCCTCACGGCCATGTGACACTAATTTGTTAGGTGCAGGGATTTGCTATCCGGTCTCATAGTGACAGGGACACAACTGCCCTGGACAAGTATACAAGGCACTCTGCCAACAGAGACAGCTAGACTAATTTTAATCAATGAAAAATGAATAAATTCCATAAACACCCTTCTCTCTCTCTCTTTCTCTCTCTCTCTTACACACACAGACAGCTTTTCCATCACAGTAATTTCAGCAGTAGTCATGGCAGCACTGAGGATTTATTCCGAGACAGCATTGACTCCTGTGACATTGACATCACTGAAAAGGTACACAGATCTTCATCGCCATACACACGCACACACACACACACCACACACTCTCATCCCTATGCATCCACGCTGCATCCCAAAGTCTAGACCGCATCAGTCGGCTCTCCTGTTGTTGAAAACTATTGAATTTTTAATACAGCTAGAAAATGTATTAAGTGTTTAAAGATTTCATTCAGTTTGTCCTCTCTAATCTTCAGTAGCTAAACATCTCTGCACTCATCCAAAAGATAGTTTTAATCTTTTGCTGGTTTTGAAATTTGTGGCTTAGTGGTGTGCAATATGGCCTCGCACCTCCAGGTTTCACATTGGATCATTTGATTTCCATTCAGAAACTCAGAGCCTTAACTGTCTGTCCCATTGAAGTGTTACCTGTTGAATCTGGTTCCTCTCAAGGTTTTCCCCTGTTGAGGGAGTTTTTCCTTGCCACCATCACCCTCGACTTGCACATCAGGGACAATGTGATCATTTTGATTCATATAAATTTCCTCACACTTTTCAAACTCATTTCCATAAATGATTAATATGTAAAATTAAATGGATTAATTACCTGCGTTAACAATGATGTGAATGCAAGCTCATGTAGAAGGAGAGAAAGACAAATGTGTGTGTGTGTGTGTGTTTTATATCAGGTGAGTTACCTGGAGAAGAAGGTGACGGAGCTGGAGAACGACAGCTTGGCAAATGGAGATCTGAAGTCTAAACTAAAGCAGGATAACACACAGCTGGTTCACAGGTACATCGATCATGGCGTGGAATATAAAATCATCATACTGTACGTCTTCAGCATACAGTATTACTAAATGTGACAGCTGGAATCATAATGCTGCACTTAGCCAAAGTTTTGTGCTAATTACATTAACAAGAATCCACATCGAAGAATGCTTCTGGTGCAATTTCTTTTGACACCTTTGAAGTTCCTGAATTGAATAATGATGCTACTCAATATGGCTGATTCCGTGCCAGCCCTCGATGATGTAATTATGATGAGTAATTGTAGTCGTTTCAATTTTTTCCTAAGTAATTTAACGAGAGATCTAAGGGGAAATGTTGACATTTAAAGCAGTTTTGTCTCAGTTCGCATCATTACGTCTATCATTATCAGGATAGAAGATGAGCTAGTTAGCCATAATTGTTAGCTATAGCTATTGATTGGCTATTTTGTGTTCATAAGCTTTATTTTACAGTTGCCTAGCAACAGCGTTAGCTAAGGTAATCATAAAAACTAACACAGAAACCAGATTTATGAGGAAGTCACAATCTTATGAATACACATACTGTACCACAGAGTGCAATACAGTGTGTGTGTGTGTGTGTGTGTGTGTGTGTGTGTGTGTGTGTGTGTGCGCAGAGTACATGAACTGGAGGAGCAGATTAAAGACCAGGAGACTCGAGCAGAGCAAAGTTTGGAGGAGGAGCTGAAGAGACACCGAGAGGTTTACAGCAAGATGGAGAAAGACAAGAGCAATCAAATAGAGCTCCTCTCTAACAGGTATACATACACACACACACACACACACACACACACACATACACACACACACCAGGATCGTATAGTCCTGGGTCTAGTCGTTGTATGCTGATACTGAAACAAGACCCGATTTCAATAATTTGCCATCTTTAGACTGGTTTCTGTGTTCCTTTATATACGGGTATATTTAGCATTAGCGTAAAACTACAAGGGGCGTTCAAGTCAAACCAGGACTTAATAAAAGCAAAATAAAAGCACACCATTATAAGAGTAAAAACTCTCTTTATTTGTCCATATAATCAACTGCTACACTAATGCACTTATCCCAGCGTTTCACTAGTGCTTGGATGCCATCAAGGTAGAAAGATTTCTCAGTACGCCGGAGCGTTGATCGGACCGCCAGCTTCACTTTTGAAACAATGTCCTCCCCTTATGGCTCAAGCATGTGGAAATGGCTTGGAGCGAGGTCATGACTGGACGGGGGATGTTGCAATAACTCCCAGCTTTGTTCCTTTAATGTGCAATAGATGCTGGCGAATTATTGTGTGTACAGTTCCCAACAGAACTTATCCATCGATTTTCAAGGACGAGGCGTTCCACTCGCTGGATGTTCACAGGAACAACAGTTCATCTGTAAAGTCTTTTTTTTCCTCCTTCATTAATGAAATATTTAATTACAAGTCCTGGTTTGACTTGAACACCCCTCATAATTTTCCTAGGAAGGAGTGTAATTCCTAGATGCATACCTTTGTAAGCTAATGTCATAATATATATTGCATTAAGATGGCAGAGAGCAGATTAAATGTCAACAGTCATGTTGTTTATTAGAATATAATCTTTTTTATTTTACTCACTCATAAGGCTTTATCCTGTGTACAGGGGTCGCAGAGTTATATTATATTATATTATATTATATTATATTATATTATATTATATTATATTATATTATATTAATGCAGTCCTCCCAAATGCAAATACTTTATGCCATTTTTCCATGAAAATTAATTCCCAGAATACAGCAGCTAGAGGAAGAGAACTCTGAGATGAAGGTGAACGTTTGCCGATTAAAGTCTCAAACTGAGAAACTGGACCAGGTGAGTGTCATCACCACTCTCATTATCCCTGTCAATGTGAATGCAACTTCTTCATTACCAGCACTGTAGTTAGGATCATGAAACCGTTTATTATGTTCATGACCAGCATCTTCAGAACATTTTCAGAATTTTAGAATAATGAACATTATCTCTTCCTCCTTCTTGTTCTTCTTCTTCTTCTTCTTCTGTTTCATCATGTTGCAGGAGAAGCAGCGCATGACTGACAAGCTAGAAGACACAAGTCTGCGTCTAAAGGATGAGATGGACCTGTATAGGAAGATGATGGACAAATTGTGGCAGAACAGACACGAATTCCAGAAAGAACGAGAAGCCATGCAGGAAGTGAGACTCTGCTCTTTAATCCCTCAGTTAGCACATTATTATCCTCAGTCTCCAATCTCTGATGTCTCTCTCCAGTCCATTTTTGAAAAGAGATACAAACATAAGTGCATGAGACATCCTTATCAGATTTTGTGATGTCATCATTTTTATTGAAAAATGAAAAGCCTGTGTTTAGAATGGCAGGGCCACAGTTTAGACTGAAGATTTATTTGCACTGATCAATACTTCATATTTCTATACTGTATATGGCATGAGTTGTGACATCACGGTCTTTTAATGCCGTTGATTGCAATAGTGATACCACAGCGTACAGGAGTTTAACTTTCCAATCAAAAGGTGATGATTTATTCTGTATAGCAGCACGGATCTGAATATATCCTCTGTTTTTTGTGCATCGATCATTTTTCTCTCATGTGTATGTAGTTGATAGAGGACCTGCGTCGGGAGCTGGAGCATTTGCAGATGTTTAAGTTAGAAACGGAGAAACCTGGGCGTGGACGAAACTCCTTGTCTGAATTCAGCTCTAGAGCGCGTGAGATCGAGCTCGAGCACGAAGTGAAACGCCTGCGGCAGGTATAAAAACTCTTTACTATGTCAGGTTGCATTATCATTGCAATGTGGAGAAAAACCTTATGTTGCCTATCACATAGGATGATATTCTGCCCTTTATATCACCTAATATTTTTTTTTTCTCTCCAAACAGGAAAACCATAAACTGCGGGACCAGAATGATGATCTGAACGGACAGATTCTCAGTATCAGTCTGTACGAGGCTAAAAACCTGTTCGCTTGCCACACTAAAGCTCAGAGTCTGGCCACGGAGATCGACAACGCATCGAGAGACGAGGTGAGACAAACCATTCATACAGTTAAGGAGACAGATAACGCATTCATAACACATCAGAAACAAAGATAAAGAGGCTTGTATGAGGATATCTGGTTCTCATGGTCATAGGTAGCATTGTTGTTTTGAAACAAAAGTCATTCACTAGACATTCTTTTTGCTCATCCTCTGTTGTGAGAACATCTGAGATGTTTAAGTGCTGTTATACTGTTAGCATTTGAGCAATCACTGCAATCCACATAACTGGATCCATCTGCGATCAACACTTTGCTCCTGCTGGCAGAAGATCAAGATTAAATCACTATCAGGTATACAGGGCTCTGCTGTGTGCTTGGTGCATCCCTTAAAATAGCCATGATCAAGAAGTCCTGTTGATGTGTTCTAGCATGTCTTAAAATGGCTGATGTACTGTACAACTTCTTCTTAAAATGGACGGCCTTCTAGTAGGAACACTTAACTCAGTTCAAAAAGACTTGATGATAAGAGCAGCATCAGTACTGAGATTATTCACTGAAGCAAAGGTGAACTTGGGGTATAAATGGGGCTTTGGGTGAATATACTTACAGTGTCCACAGGGAACCATCCAGATCAGATCACTGACACATACTGTGTGGTCCAAAAGTTTGAAACCATCCAAAACTGGAAATAAACAGTTCACTCACATTATAGTCGACACTGTCATCTGTAATTAAATATTTGTATTAAATGTTCACTACTGATCTCAGACGTTTAGACTCAAAAGGTAGGTTTGAACATTTATAATAAACTTGTTAGACCATTATGAGAATTTATGAGAATTCTTTGGGACAACTGATTGAAGTGTTTAGGACGAAATTGGAACCATGGCTCCTAAATCATTCAAATGAATTCATTCATCGATCACCATTCAACTTTTTCAAACAAGACCTAGTGAGAGCGAAGGCAGGAGGAACATTGCCCACTAGTGGCTGAAACATCTCACTTCACTGTGTCTAATATAGGTCCAATTAAACTATTTCTTGTGCGAAATGATACACACTCTGGTTGTGGAATTGATTTCAATTAAAATATACAAATACATAATTTTTCGACATAATCTCCTTGCTTTTCAATACACTTTGTCCATCTGTCAACAAGCTTTAGTATTCCCTCGGTAAAAAATGCATTAGGCTGAGCGGCGAGCCACAAATGCAATGCCGTCTTCAATTCTTAATTAGAAGTACATCTTCACCCTTGTAGGGCTACCTTCAGGGGACCAAACAGGCGAAAGTCCGATGTACCAAGATCAGGACTATAGGAAGTATGCTTTAACACCTCAAAACGAAGATTTTGCAGTGTCGACAGTATTGGGCAGAAGTGTGCGGACGTGCATTGTCATTAGAGATGGGGAGTTCGGATCATTTTACCGGCTCGGATCTTTGAGTCTCATTCAACATCTACTACTTAAGCAAACGTTGATCACACAACAAAAAACACAAAAACATACAGTACAGTTATGTTAAAGAAAAAGAAAAGATTAATTCATCTGGCGATTCTCGGTTTTGAGTAGCTCGTTCATCTCAGGTTAAGCTTATAGGGCTCTCACGTGATGAACGAGCGACTTGGGAAACCCGGAGACTCAAAACAAATGAACTCATTTCTGTACAGAACCTATGATATTCGGCATGAGCAACTGAACGAATCATTCCCAGAGACGACTCGTTCTTCCCAAGTCACACTTATGATTTATTCAAAATTAACGAATCATTCAAGAACGACCCATCACTAGTTGTTATGCAAGATCACGACGTCATTGGATAGCAGCTCAGTGCGTTTAATACAAAGTTTAGACTTCCGCTCTTCAACAATCATCTAAGTTGATTGTTGAACCTTTTTCCTGATAATGTTCCAATACTTGTCCTTGGGAATCCCAGTAAACAGCATAAATTTTCCAGCCGATGGTTGACTTTTGAACCGTTCCATACCATCAACTCGTAGTGATGAATCCATGTCTCATCACCAATAATGATTGTGTTTAAGAAACATTCACCTTCCTTAGAGTTTTAGTACAAATTTTGTTTGCAGATATCCAAACGCTTCTGTTTGTTATCTTCCGTACATTATGACCCGCATTATGGTGATAACGTAACATGATCTTCTGTGTGGTAGTACCACTGTTGGCTGCTAGTGGCTCTCTGTATTGATCTCCATTCAGAACGGCATTGGCTCTATAATCTGCTCTGGAATTAATGTTCATTAATCTGGCTTGTGAGCCTTTTTTAGTGCAATGAAATTCTTTGCGGACGTGCTCAAGTGGTATTTTTGTAGACATGAATAATTGTTATAGTAAAAAATCGTAATGCAATAAAATCTGATTATTATCTTTATTATGTTTTACCTGAGAGCTCAAAAATTAATTTATTACAAAATTGCATGACACAAAAAAAAGTGTTATTTATTACTGTACTTATACATTTTTCGCCCTGCAGTTGGTCGAGGCTCTGAAGGAACAAGAGGAAATCAACTTCCGCCTCCGACAGTACATGGACAAGATCATCCTGGCTATACTGGACCACAATCCTTCCATCCTGGAAATCAAGCACTAGACCTATCCTGCAGAAGTAAAGTTTGGCATTTTGCGCCACCTTGTGGTGGGGTAGTGAGGCGCAGCAACATTTTCTTAATCAGGAGATATAAAACTGATGAGATATAAAAACAAGTGATACATCTAGAATATAATGTAAAAGTCAATAGTGCATACACACACTCCGCTTGGGTCAGTTGCTTTAGTTATCTAACAGTGCTACATGATGTTAATCTTTACTAAAATCAGTCCAGGATGGTTAGTTGTTATTGGCTGAAATCAGCAGAAACAAGAAAGCATAAGACAAATAGCACTTTGCTAACCACATAGCACCTTCACCAATGTTTGTACCAGAACCACCCTCTGCCTTTTTTTTCCCAATTAAATTTATTAATATTAAACACTTAAAAGACAATGCCATTCTCATAATGACTGAGAGGCAATAACTATCGCCTGCCTCTTACTGCCATCTGATTTTCTACGGTGTCAGCCTGCACAGGTGTGTGTAGTTTCAAAATAATCTCTGTACATCAAATCATAGTCTTGCTGTATAATATTAAGTGTACCTCTACAACTCTGAAATATGTCGCAGCAGAAATATGATTTATCTATTGCTGTTTTGAGGTTTTTAAGAGATGTAAAATCTGTTGTATAATGTATAGACATAAATCTGCTCCTATTGGGGGAAAAGAAATGCTGAAACAGCACTGGCTTTACGTATTAGTGTAGAGGAATGTACTGAGCCATAATCAGATATTATTATTATTATTATTATTATTATTATTATTATTAAACAGAGTTCTTTTCCATCTTACCCGATGATGACGGTTTATCGGACCCCCTAATAAGTACAGTACGTGCACATGCCTGTGTGTGTGTGTGTCATGTAGAATGGACCTTTGGGAAAATGCAATTACTTTTCAGTGGCAATAAGGCAACTCTGGAGGTTTTTTCGTCATCATCATTATCATCATCATCATCATCATCATTATCATCATCATCATTCTGAAGAGAGGATG
Organism: Clarias pachynema; assembly: GCA_030014365.1. Classification (NCBI taxonomy): domain Eukaryota; kingdom Metazoa; phylum Chordata; class Actinopteri; order Siluriformes; family Clariidae; genus Clarias; species Clarias pachynema. The sequence continues at coordinate 19,589,080 of JAQMYL010000008.1, forward strand.
TAGAGACAATGTAGCTTGTGTCCTTGCGTTTAGCTTGCGTAAACAGAATGATAGCCATGAAAGTGCTAGGATTTACAACGCAAGAAAAAATAAACCGAAGCACAAGCTAAATGGGAAACGTTCACACACAGAGCAATAGCTATGTGCCAATATGGTTCTGTTACGTTTAACGTTTAATCTTTAAAGCATTGTTTACCCAGTTTTACAGTTAGAAGATTTCTGTACATTCGTCGACTAGCATTTCATAGATCTCTTGTATGAGAGTGATGTGAATAGGACTAGTGTTTTACACACAGTGCTTGATTAATGAGCTAAATTAGCAAGCTAATCATAAGCAATGATTTCTGCCAGCTGACAAACACAAAAACGCATCAGTTGCCTAAATTTCTTGTTCCAAATTTTACTTCTAGTTGGCTTGCTTTTCAACAGTGTGTTTATTTGAGTTTTATTGGAGATGTATTTGAGTTCGCTAACTCGCTAATTCGCTAAGCTTCGAAATATTACTGCACGTATTCCTCTTTAGTCAACGCGACGGTTCATTCTGCCAAATGTACAGACCAGTGAGTCACATGTTCCTTTAATATCCCTTCAAATTCATCTAAAATTTTAGAGTCTTGTGTGACAATGGCCTCTGTCTATATCAGCTTAGGAGAGATGATGCCTTCGGGATGCTTTTGGGATTTCAATATCGTGCTTCTGGGCATCATCTAACCGATCATCGGCACATGGCTACAGATTTGCACGTGTACAGGTTGTTGTAATGTACGTCTGCAGGAGCGACTGGATACGTTCATCATTGTTTTGAAAAAGAAAGATAAAGGATGTGTTTAAATAATAAGAGAGATTATTTTCTTATATAAGTGTAAAAGATGAGAAATTAATCCTCTCTCTTCACAATTTTCTTTTTTTTTTTCTTTTGCAATTTTATAAATATATATCTAATCAGGTTTTAAAAAGTAAGACCTAAATGCTTGCTCTTCTGGGAAGAATATTAATTAGAGATGAAATCTAGTGTTTGAGACAGAGACAATATAGGTGTGTAAAAGGACAATAGACTATTTAACTCACACCAATACGCTGTTCTTATTGCAGCTAATAAGCGATTAAAATACACATTAACTAGTGTTTTAGCAGCATATAAACCCATCATTTAGAGTTAATTTCTAGGTTTTTCGATCTGTCCATAAGAACTTGCTTCACTCTGTTACTGTGCTAGCTGGCTCAGTTTCTATGTAATTAACCCCGCCCCCTTTTTATTTTGAACATTCGCATGATGTTGTGAGGGGACGCCAACATGGGCGTGTTATAAACTACAGGGTAGCTTTAAGTGGACTTACTTCAGCACGGCTCTATGAATCTCTTCAGTATGGCCACACCTGGAACCGGCATGGAACCGATTTTAACGGAGCGGCATGCTGGGTGATCTTTGACTGCTAATTTAATATTAATTAATTCCTACTTGAAAATTCAGATGCATAATTCATCATGTCCATATTTTTTAATTCTTACTACCCACAAACTTTTTATACAGAAGTAGCATTGGTGTCAGGATACGCTAGATGTTATGGGGGCTTTCCCACATTCCTGAATCTTTTGCAGGAGCACGTAGAAATGTTCCCAATTGAAATTCCTGGTGTCCTTGATTGCTTGACCTATACTCATAATGTAATCACGTACAACTCTGCTACACACTATGCCAAAGTCATGCTCGATCACAGGGTGTTTGCGAGAATACACTATTTACCTGCAAAGTACCTAAAACACCTCATGATTTGCTATGAATTGTTATGATTTCTCACGGCGACGTAGATACCTGTGACAACAGAAGCTATGAACCTGCCAAGCACTTATGTACCAAACATCACTTTATGCACTGTAGTATCTGTACTATTTAGTAGTTTATTGCAAAGGGTTGGATTTAGCCATTTTAGCTGATTTATTCCACCACGGAAGTTATACATCAACACCAAGCAAGAAATTTGGTACATATTTGGACTTATACAAACGTCTACAAACCATCTTCATACAGTTTATGAATAACTGCTACAATGGGCTTTTAGTCAGTCAATACAGTTATTTTGATGCCTCGTACCATGACCGAAGGACTGAAGTTCATCAAACTTTGGTCACGGTGAAAGGTATCAAAATAAATTTTGTCCTTTGATTTCCTACGATCTCAAGCCGTATCAGTTCAGGATCAAATTTGGGAATGTGGGAATGCTCAAAGCTATTCGCTTGACAAAGAAAGTCAGTGTATCACCTGCCTGTACTGACTTTAATTTTGCATTTGTCACTTCATAAGACTCCACAAGACTTTATACATGTCTTGCATAAAGAACGGTTTTAACTTGTTTAAGCTATATAGCGAGACGAACGTGATTAAGGACACGTGTATGCCTCCTAAGAAACAAGACGTGTGTCCCTTTTGGTAAGACGAATATGCTATACAATCAAATGTTCAACTGGAAGAAGTGCTTTCACTGTAAATGCCATGAATGTATCACCTCTGTTTTTTATCACTATGTAATTATTTTTTTTTCTTTCATTTCTATATTAAACATTATGTGAATGACAGTATTGGAGATGACTGTGTAGTTCAGATTACTGCTGTACACAGAAATGCACACTATTGCACAAAGCGCATGTGTAGTCTGTTTTATGGTCGTGCCTATATTTTTGTCTTTGAATAACCTTTGATTTTACTAGGAATCTTTTTTTGTATGTACTGTTCATAGACTTCCTTCGCTATATCGCATTGTAGCATTGTTGTCAACTGTACAGTTTGTATTGACGTACAACACACACACACACACACACACACACACACACACACACACACACCCTAGCTAAAGAGCAAATGATGGTTGTTTAGGCTGAACTATACAGCAAATTTTGTAATTATAGCTTATTCCTTATATATTAAAGATGAATAAAAAAGTGCATACATTATTTGAACTTATTCTAGGCACTTAGAAATAACGTCTCATCAGCACATTAGATATTTGTGGAAAATAAAGTCCTGTGCTTGCACTAATAACTCAGCACATAGAATAATATGTAAAATTATGTTTACTTTTGTTTTTTGTAAATGCCAAACACTTTCCCTTACTGATCATTTTAGTGCCATTTGTTTTTGTACACACAGGCTAAACTTGATTTTGTTTTTTTTATAAAAAGAAAAGAAAAGAAAAGAAATCATTGTTAATAATCAAGCAACAAACCGTAAATTGAAAACTATAATAAAGCATTTGCATTGGCATGATTTGGTGTTTATTTTTAGTCTGTTTCTAAAATTCATCTTTATTATGGGACCTTAAAAAACAAAAAAAAGTATTAAAGGTGTAGGCTGCAGTGATTTGTATATGAATATTTCATTGCCCATGTTTCATTCAGCATAAAAATACAGTTAAATAAAGGTGAGAAAATTAAAGCTGGAAAGTATCAGGTCTGTAGTGTTTATAGCATACCCTAGGTGGTGCTGCAGAAATATGCTGTCTCTCTCCATCTCTCTCTCTCTCTCACAAACACACACAAGTAGTCATATGTTCATCATTCATGGTTTTAACCTTAATTGAAACCTTTTTTTTTTATATTTCGCACTGCACGTATCAAATAGAAATGACTGGCCTAATGATATACACATTTCCTGGCCAAAAAAAATCTGTTTTTGAAAGGTTGAATTTTTCAAGCAAAGAAAACATTAAAATTACTGGAACTGAGTTAAGGGCTGTCCAGCACATTATCAAAACCTGAAAGGATACTGCTGAACCAGCAATTTCACAGAGGAAATGTGGTCCAACAAAAAATCATCCTAACAAAAGATCTTCAGAAATTAACAGTAGAAATCACAGCTTTGTTTCAAAGGGAAGGAAGAGCATTTCCACACACACAATGTGACAAGTACTCACAGGATTGGGACTAAACAGCTGTGTGCCCACAAGAAAACCAGTTGTTAGTGAGACTAATCAGAAAAAAAGGTTCGATTTGCTAGGGAGCATTAAAGTTTGGAGCAAAAGAAAAAGGTCATGTGGTCTGATGTGTTTGGCCATATTCCAGATAAATGGGTGCATCAGGGTAAAAAGGGAAAAGCATGAAGTGATGCGTCCATCATGTATATTGCCCACTTTACAAGCCCCTGGAGGCAGTGTTATGACCTACGATTGCTTCAGCCGGTCAGTTCTAGGCTTAGCAACATTATGTGGCAATAAAATGAAGTCAGCGGGTGACCTGAATGTAAGTTTTAACAGCTCTAACAGGTTTACAGATATGAACACATCCTAATATTTTTTTTTTATGTAGCAGAGTGGATAAAAAGTGTTCACAACCTAGTTAAACTTGGAGATTTTTGTGATGATTAAAAAATGATGCCAAGATCAAATCATATTAGACCTTTTAACTGCAAGGAACGTTCAAGTTAAATGATGAAATTTGTGATGAAATTTCTCATGAATGAAGGCATAAAACCATTTAGACTTCAAGCACACTACGGTGATAAGACTCTTAGCCGCAGTTAAAAATTTGAACGGTGCAAAGATTTTAAAGAGTGAATGATGAATGATCCCGCCAGAGGTGGCTCGGAGCCCACTGTAGTCGTTCCCATGAACATTCAGTGAGTGGAACATCTGATCCTTGAAAATAACTTTCACCAACTTGTGGAAGAGATGCATCTGTCTGTGGAAACTGAATCACACAATAATTAATGAACGCCACTTGCACATTACAGGAACTCGCTTGGGAGTTATCACCACATTCCCATACTGTCCTGACCTCGTCCCAAGCCATTTCTGCATGTTCAGGCCATTAAAGGTGTTTCTGTGCGGCCAGCATTTCAGATGTAAAGCAGACAATCTGATCATACAAAGGAAATTTCTACCTTGATGGTAACCAAGCACTAGTGAAACACTGAGATAAATTCATTATTGAAGAAGGGGATTATGTAGAGAAATAAAGGTAGTATTACTCGCACAACTGGGTTCTGCTATTCTGCACAAGTCCCAGTTTGACTTAAACGTCCATTGTAATACTTCGTTAAAGCACCTTTTGTTTTCCATTGTTAGAGGAGTGTCAGTACCGTTTAAGTGCAATTTATAAAATACAAACCGAACAAAAAGAACTGTGAACATGAACAAGAACTTTAAACATGGACCATAAAGTACCACCTTGGTACACACAACAACAAACAACAACTACAACAAACTACAACTGTAACGACAGATACAACAACAGTAAAAGCTTGACTGGCGAGATTCTGTAAAACTAGAACAAGATATATTGAGACACAAGCAAGAATAATTAGTTACATGTGACATGCTAGGGTTGATGGGTAGTGTAAGTTTGAGCCCAGTGATATCATCTGGAGGAACTACTAACAGGGAACTAGGATGTGTCTACAATACAATATGAACTTTAGCATGTGTTAGAATTTGGATCGTACAAGAAAGTTTGTGTAAACCCAATAGGATCTTGTAGAAAAATTCCAGCATGCATTTCATACCACACTATCTAATCCCTGCCAAGCATACCCCCCCCCACCAGCACCAACACCAACACCATTCCACATTTGGGCATTTTGGCGAGGGTTTTAATAATTTTTTTCTGTTAGCAAGAAAGCAAATGCCAGAATCTGTTTCTGTTTACAAGTTTGGACTGAAAACGGATCACAGCCAAATGTCATTCCTCTCTATCCAACCGGAAAAGCAAAACACACAAAATCTCCTTTGGCTCTACTTAGTCAAGGACCAAATCTTTCAATCGTTAAGCAATACACCTGTAAAGTTAATGTTCAATTAACTGGAAGGGTAAAAAAAAAAAAGATATGACTTAAAGAAAGATGTGAAAGTGCTCAAGGGCAATTAAAATAATATTTCTGCTTCACATTTACAAACACCACCTATCATAAAATGAACATGTTTATTCCTGCTTGCGTAACTGAAAATTATTTTGTAATTATAAAATAATTGGAGCACAAATTGAGCTAAACCAGGTTTCATGTTGGAAAATGTTAACCATTGTTCCACTACTAGTAAAAAAAAAAAAAAAAAAGTTTTAAAAATAGGGAGAAACATTCGGCCTTGCTTAATGTTTTCACATGGGCTAAAATTCCCCAACACGTTTCTATGAGTCATCATATGGGAAAAGAGAGAGTGCTGGAGCCATGCCTGGTCAGAATGGAGTTCCCCTTTACACACACACACACACACAAACACACTGACAAAGGCACTACAGACTGTGTAGAAGGAAATCAGCAGAGGAGAAAAGAACATTATTAACGGCGATCCAGAATCAGATGACGTTTGGCTTTCCCTTGTAAACCCCTGAGGTGCAGTAACAAAATCGAGCTGACATTTGTGGTGTCACCACTTCGCTGCAGGCTTAAACAAGCGGACTACTTTGAGGGTGACTACTGTGCATGTGTGAAGTCATGCCGCCTCATTGAGGTTGCCATTCAAGCCAGACTACCTCCAGGCAAATAAAGGAGTGTGTTATTATTATAGCAGTGAGCTGAGCTGAGTCGCTGATATAATATGAACCACTGTGAATGATCTTGTCCACTCCTGAAGTGTGTCAGATCTGAATTGCTGTTTGGAAGTGTCTCTTTAGCAAGAATGAACAAAAATCACCAGAAAACCTTATTTTATAGCATAACAGCAATTTCAAAACTGTTCACTATGCCCAACTAGCTTGTGCTAGCTTGCTATCTATTGTTACAAAATATACTGTCATTGGAGCATGTTAGCTAAATATAGCTAGCGCAAAAATATGGTAGTAAATAGAGCTGGCTGGCTAGCGTTACACCAAATGTTCGTCATTTGACCTATTAAACATAGACAGCGTAATCACTAGCTAGCGTCATAGTTACCACAAGAGGCTATCACTGCAGCAGCAAATACTTTATCTATTGTACGTAACCTGAATTAGATAGAATGATGATAATGCCTTAAAATGTCATAAGCTATATAGATAGCTGGTTTGTCATGGCAGGAAATTATTGCAGAAACATAAATAGCTAAACAGGTACCTCAACCTACAATCTATCTGATGTCTATGTACTGCCAAGTAATATGTTAGAGATCATAAATTTTTTTTCCTTTCAGTATCATTTCAGGTGCAACTTGGATTGGAGCTGTTGCAATTTTTATGGCTCGTGCCTTGTAATAGTTGCTTGATATGTCTCACACTGAAGGAGCATTTCAGAAGGATATGCATACAGTTGATTGAAGTCTCAGCCATAAAGCTGTTTCACTGGCAAGTCCCTTCACATTTATAGCAATTTTTTTTTATTGTTATTCAGCTTTGGTCCTAATTAACTAAATATTTGCTCATGCAAAAACATGCAGAAACCTGATCACACCTGCAAAGAAAGTGCAAGTTGGTTTACAAACAGACTCCACAGATGATTGTCTTTCAAGGTCACATATTATACTCCTTTTTAAAAAAGTTTACGTAAGACTTAGAGGTGTTAATTTTCCTTTGAAAAGCAACTCTGGCATTCAGGCATGACTAATTTTCTTTTAGGTTTACGCCTTTTCTCCAGTTTCAGTGTCAGTAGTTTAAAATGAATTGTCCCTGAATACCCTTTTATAGAAAAAAATGCATTTCCCTGGCTATTCAGAACATAAGGACTGGATACTGTACATGTTCAGCACCTTTTCCCATCCATTTTTTAAAGGCTTTTTTCATCTACGTTTCTAACAAAAAATTATACATAAGATCATTCATTTACAATGACATTCTCAATATTTATCTATATAAATTGTAAAGTATAGCCAAGAGGTAAAGGAGTATAGGTTAGCCTGTAGCAATTAGCAGCAACCCACTATTTACAGCAGCTTTTAAAAATGGCAGGACTGGGCGGGGTCGAGCACTGAGCCAGAGGAGGGTCTCTTGGCATACGAGGTCACAAAAGGGAGAAAATCTGATTTGCTAGTTTAAGCACAGACCAGTACAAATATGGAAAAAGGGCAAACAGCAGGGAATTATTTGTTTTTTACTTTTATTGTATGTTCATGTCAACTGGAGCCCCTTCTGAATGTCTAATATGACTAAAAGGAGACTTTTGCATCTGCTTAATTTTGCATCCACAGTGCAGAACAGCCACTGCATGGGCAATTTAGAACATCTGCAGATCATGGATTAAATTTGGAAGAGACAGCTAAAAAACAAATTACACTGTTTATGTTCACACTTGAAATATCAACAGCAGTCAAACAAAACCTTTGGAAAGTTTTTTTTTTTTTCATTTGCATTAAACACAATTGTATCCAGTCTCTAATAATCTTATTGCATTTACAGTAGCTGGCACTATACAGTACATGAGATTACAGTTCATTTTATGTCTATTGAAAACAAATGAACCTCATAACATAACCAATTTCTTCACCCAAATTTTTCAAATGATCTATTTAATGCAATTATTCTTTGTGAACCACAAATAATTTTAAAATACAGTTCCCTATTGCATGTAGGGAAGATACATATGTGAGAAACATATTGAGTAAATTTTAAGCAGTCACTAAGCTTTGATTAGTTCATGTTTGATTCATCCTTTAAAAGAGTGATTCAAATACAGTAAGTTGTTCAAAATCTAAGTCACAGTTGTGTTTCCTGCCCAACCACACGAGTTCCCAAAACCACAGACTAAAATGGCAGCCATAAATCAGAGCCCCAAGGATCCATTTTCGCCTAGGGTGCTCGTGAGGGAAACCCAAAGCTGCTCTCCTGAGGATGGTTTCCTTGTTCTGAAAATATTTATATGTATAAGGTTGTGTTGGGGGGAAAAAAAGGTTGAATCAGCACGGCTCCATTTACATTCTGATGGCACATAATTTGTAGAGGAAGGAAATAAATGTAAAAAAAAAAAAAAAAAAAAAACAGCAAGATGATGCCATCCAAATACGCTATGAATGGGCTACAACCAAAACTGCATACTACTGTTTTGGTTCACAGGTTTTGTACAGAACCTTAAATGGCTGACTCAAAGATGGGGTTTGTAAAGGAAAAAAACTATGGAAGTTTTTTAGAAATGAAAGGGGCCAATGGAGGTTGAGTTCTCACATGCTGGACAACTAAAGATCTAAAAAAAAACATTCACCCATTCCTGTCTATGTACAATGAACATCCTTCAGTTCACCAACAAACATCACCTCTTATTTAGCAAGACGTGCAGGAAGAGCCAGCACTGATTTCCTTACACAGTCAGAGGCTTCGAAGAAAATCTACAACATATGGGGAACAGATTCATATGGCCTTGTATTGAAAAAATATATATAAAGGTACAATTCAGAGTGAAGTGTGGTTGGCTTAGCATGTGTCCTTTATATACAGTTGATATAGTACATAAAGGATAAATTAAGCATGCATGGTTTTCTTTCATTAATAAATACAATTATCACTGCTAACAAAAATGGTTTAAGCAGTAATTGCATGAGCAGGAATGTGGCTATACTGAGCATCAGCAAAGTTAAGATTCACTCTTGTCAGTAGTCAGTATACAGTATGTCTACTAATAATATATACTAATGACCAGAATAATGACCCAATTAGAATGTAAATGCATCATGTAAACATCTTAACGTCTAACCTGATCCAGCTCAATTGGAACGAATTTTCACAGGGAATGAGAGGAGTGGCGTAAACCTCTCTTGTCAGAATATGACATTCTTTCTGCAGATGTTTGACCCAGGTAGGGGTAAGACTATTTGACTTGATTTTTTTTCAGGAAGGAAATTTTGTTTCCAGTCTTGATTGGTAAACTCAGTGAGCATACAGTGGGGGAAATAAGTACAATGGAACCTCGGATTACGAGCACAATTCGTTCCGGAAGTGGGCTCGTATTCCAAAACACTCATAAACCAAATTTAATTTTCCCATAGGAAATAATGGAAACTCAA
>JAQMYL010000008.1:19606225-19617988 GCA_030014365.1 Clarias pachynema
AGTGTTGGCTTTTTCAGGGAGGATGATGTCCCAGGAGAGAGATAGCCCGCAAGCGTCTCTTCTATCTGGGGCATCATTGTATAACCCTGCGTTTCCGCATCAACGATATACGAATAAATCAAAGTCGATGGCACAAAAACACAGGATGAATAGGGCTTGCTCCAAGAGCGAGTTAATTCACTATGGAGATCATTAAAGAAAGTGAGAGAGTGTCGTTGAGGCTCCGCCCCCCAGCCACCCGACAGAAATCTGTTGTCTAATTTAGAGTGCTTAGGGAAAGCTTGCTGCTGCGGCCAGTCAATATGCAGCTGCTCGACTGCATGCATTAATACTTCAAGGAGCTCCTCAAACTCTCTGTCTTGAATAGAGGAGAGTTCTGAGGAGGCTATTTCCATTTCTGCAGAAGCAAGGGAGTTAGTCTCTCCTGCACACTCACAAGAAGCGCTGAGGCGCGCTTGCGAAATGGATGGAGAAACTTCCCGATCCGGTGAGAGCGCGAGAGAAAGGAGAGAAGACTCCGTCTCGTGCGCCTCTTCCAGATCTGCACGTGAACCCCAAGAATGAGCCGCGGCTCGCGGTTTTTCTTTAAAGAAAGCGAGGCGCGCGCAAAGCACTTTTATGGGGATGAGGTCACAGTGCTCACAGTCTCCTTGAAGCCCAAGGAGAGCGTGATTTTCACCCAAACAATGGAAACAGCAATCGTGGAGATCGACCTCCGGGAGAGGTCTCTCACACGGAGGCACACATCTCGCACGAAACTCAGCCATCTTATCGGTGAGTTAATAATTTTCTTTTGGCTTGTACACACAACACATGCGAACATAATGTGGTCATGAAGACAAAAAGATCTGAGGAATGTTTCCGGTTCACTCCTATTTATAACCTGCAGGTGCGCTTCATCAGATGACGTCACCTGACTGAGGTTATATATGCCAAGATTTGGTGTGTTTGATACACACATGCTTCACAACCGGCAACACAGAAAGATGTTCCCATAGCGTTTTCACGCAGCATCGAGTGTAGCCTTTGAAAGGGAACTAAATTCTATTAATTTTGAAACTAAAAGTGGCTCCGTTTTCCTTTTGATGCCCCGCTTGATAACATGTAGTGCAGCCACATAATGAGATTTTTTAACGCTGCTAACCTTTTTTTTTAATATGCTGTTATAATTTACAATCTGTTCTCATATGATGTCTTGTCCCATCAGTTGTTTTGGGTCTATATTTTCACTTTCGTGAGATTTTCTCTCCAACTCACTAGAGGAATCCCAATGATGCAAGGAGGTCAGCTGACCATGTTAAAAGGGAACCTGAGAGGCCAACGTTCTAATGTTATTTATGCGCATACTGTACAAACGGTTTTCCCGGAGCTCCATAGCTGTGACTCTTTGCGGATACATCAAAATTAAATTACTCACCATTGGGACAGTACCACGGGACAGAATTTTCATATTTGTGCCCCTGAATTGACTCGTAAAGCCAGTGAGTTCGATACAATACTCCTGCTCACCCACTCGCACTTGGGACTATACTGTACATCCATTCACATACACACCAAAATTCTATAGATAGATGTGAATAGTCATATTGTGCACTGCAGGATTTACAGTGACACTACAGTGTCTTTCCTGTTGTTGGGTTTTGTTAACACCAGCAGACACGATAAAAGTCCAGTGTTTGTGTAATCTTGAATAATACTAATATGACCGTTACAAACATTCTTGGGACCTATGGTGCTGTGTCTTCATTAAATCTTGCAGAATGTGCAAAAAACCCACAAAACATATAATATTCATTTAGCTTTCCACTGACACAAACTAATTTTAAACCTGCTACCAGATGTGTGCGAAAGTACTCACTCCTGGCTTGATCTCTCATATAGTACTGTATGCCAAAAGTGCTTTTCATGGCAAACAAAATTCAGCCCAAACTTTGCTTCATATGTCAAAAATTTGCAAGCCAAGGCATTGATATGCTGAGAGTCCACTGTACACAGTAAATGATTTAATGTAAAAAAAAAAAAAAAAAAAAAAAAGATGTTCATTAATGAATTAAACAAAGCAATAAAATACTGTGACACCCCTCCATGTCAGTTTGCATTATACTACTGAATCACAGATTATTTTTCTATAACAACATGCCCTACTTATTCCTTTCATCAGATATCAATTCTAAATTCAATTCTTCTTCAAATTTGGTTTTTATTTTTAATCTTCCCACAGGACTCAATTTGTATGAAACTTTATGGAGGATCATTTTAAATTACTCTCAGTTTCAGGCCTGAAAAAAAAAAATCTTTTGAACACTGTGCCACAATGAGCTTTTTTGAAACAAGACATAATTACTGCATTGCAGAAAGTTCAAAACATCACCTCTACTGTATTTCTTCATCTTTCTTCACTACTTGCTTCATCCTGGTCGGGATTGAAGTACACACAAGCCTGTCTTATGTTTTGTGTGAAATGGGAATCGGGTAGTAAATATATACAGTAGTATCGTCTGCAATGTCAGCCAAAAGTCCAAGTCGTGTGATAGTGTGCAGTTCTTGAAATTACAGGTAGTTTGCAATTACATGACCATTATGATGCTGAGATGGGTGAGATGGGCAAAGAGCTTATGTCATATCTGATATTTTTATATAAAAATTAGTCCCAATATTCTGGAAAACAAGCAAGTTACAAACTAACTATACAGTGTATACTGTATATTCTGAATTGCTTGAATTGAATAGATTTTTTTTTTTTTTTTTAAACCTGCAAGCGTAAGAGCATTAAGTGAAACTTTTGGGCATGCTGTAAAATACGTCAGCCTGCAAGCCATTGTTCGAATCTGAAATTCAAGTTGTATCCTTCCCATGGTATGTCTCAATCCTTCAGACCTTCTTCTCAGGACTTGTGTGGCCACTCTCTTAGATCTGGCCAAATCCTGGCTGTTTGAAGACTTCTCTGATGCTGTATATCGATTGGCTTTTACTGAAAATGCTATCCTCGAGCAGGGTTTAGATAAAGTCCATGTTTAGTCATTGCCATCTTTTTAACAGGCTGCGTTATACTTTTCAGTCACATTTTTCTCTTTTCACATGACTTTATTTTAGGATAATTTGAACCCTGAAAAGTATGCGATTATTAAGTCTATATATGTTTTAAACGTAGCAAAAAAATATGTTTTATAACAACATTTAACACTTTGGTTTCAGAGTTAGGATTTTTTTTCATCTTGTGCCACTCTTGTGAAGAAATCAGAAGACATTTTATCTAAAAGGTGCATGGTAGAAAAATGCTTTCGAAGTCCTTGCCTTTGATTTCATAGGCGTCTGGTTCTCAATTGGATCATTACTGTCAAGGTTGCACACTTAAAGCCAGGGTTGCTGGTCCCCTAATGTCCACCTCTACTGGCAAACCAAAAGCATGAGACATGAGATCAAAAACTTGTCATCGTCTGTGCTGTCTCTGAGGAAAATGACTTTAAATAGCCTCAGCTTCAGAACCTTGCCTTCAAGTTATTATCGCGTATTTCTTCTTGATCAGAGTGCCTGAAACATCAGCTATATTTTCCTTTTCGGAGATGATTGAAGATGGATGTAATGTGCTCCTATAGGTTTCTCAATATCTGTCAATGTCAGCTTCTAAATAACAAACATAGGTTTTTACTTGAATTCAAAGATATTTTAAGTATCGTAATGGTTACTAGTTCGTAACAGGAGTGAGGCTCATCTTAACAGAGTCATATAGAGTGTGGGATAGTGTCAGGAGTTGTAAGGGTTTCATCTACAAAGTCTGTATAGCAGTGTGGAAATGAAAATGTGGGAAAGAGGGAAAAAGTGACAGATGAATGAAAAACAAAAAGTCAAGTGAGTGAGGGATCAGTGTGAGAGGAGGTAAAAGACTGGAGGTTTGTTTGGTGGACATTATGCACATCAGGTATATCAAAGATGTATAGCTGTAATGTTAAATGTTCCAACATGGAATTTTTATTAGGTGAAAGAGCTTCAGGATAATAGTTTTTCCCCCTTGTCATATTAACATAATCAAATCAATAAATAGTTTTTTTTTTCCTTTTTTTCCCCTCATGGTTACTGAGGGAATGACTTGTTATAGCTGCCCAAAGTGATATAATTTGCTTTGTGAACATTCTATAACATTTTATGTAACTCTACTGGATAAAACATACAACAAAAAATTCTTTAATGAATACAATTGTGACACGGTGGTGTAGTGGTTAGCACTGTCACCTTGCACCTCCATGGTCCAGGTTCGATTCCTAGCCAGGCTTGATCCCCGTCTCTGTGTGCATGGAGTTTGCATGTTCTCCCCGTGCTTGGTGGGTTTCCTCCAGGTACACTGGTTGCCACTGGTTGTGTTCCCAAATTGCCTGTAGTGTGTGAATGGATGTGTGAGTGTGTGTATGTGTGTGTGCCCTGCGATGGATTGGTACCGTGTCCAGGGTGTATCCCGCCTTGTGCCCAGTCTTCTTGGATAGGCTCCAGGCCCCCCGCGACCCTGAATACAGGATAAAGTGGTATAGAAGATGAGTGAGTGAGTGAGTGAGTGAATAAAATTGCAATCATTGGCAAACTTGCAGTAATATAAGAGGAAGGAAACACACCAAGGTCTGCTGTTATTGCAATAAAATCAACTTAGCAGTGTTGACGCACTTAAGTGCTTTATTAACGCCAGGTCTGATCTCACAGAAAATTCATGCAGCACAATCACCAAAAAAATCAATGTTGGCCATGACACAAAATTACCAGAACACCAAGTGCACCTCAACCTTTGGCACAGCAGATTCTTAGCAAAGCAGGCAAAGAAGCCATGGCCATAGATCAGACCTCCAATCTCCCCAGATCCCAATCTAATTGAGCATCCATTGGATGTGCAGAACACACAAGTCCAATCCATGGAAGTCCCATCCTATAACCAACATTACCCAAAGAATCTGCTGACAAAATCCTGGTGCCAAACACCACAGCACCTCACCCAGGCCTACTCCGCTCTTTAAAAGGGAGGCATGGAATTCTGTTCTACATTCTTTCCCCCCACCAAGACTTTGCCTCATGTCCATGTGTCTGTGGTGTGCCCTGAGTCAAAGATCTTTCAATATTTGATTGATTGTTGAAGTAAGAGATGTGAACATCTCTGTTTAGACATCTTCGGCAAGCTATTAAAAAAGAGTTTAAGGACATAATTAACTTAATAAGACTTAACTATTTTATAATGATTTGTTAGGCAGGTCAGAAAGATTGTATTAAATAATTTGACTCTTCAAACCATATGCTAACTCACAATAGCAAATGTCGAAGTAGTTTCTGATAAATAAGCTAATTGATGCTTACAAGCAGAGTAAGGCTATTAAAAAGATATCAAAGTGCTTCCAGCCTGCAATTTTCACTTTCTGAAATGGCATTAAACAATGGGCAAGACATCTCTCAGACAGATAATTAAATAACAACAACAACAACAACAACAACAGTCAGTTGTTATTTTAAGATACAAAGGTCAGCTGTACTGGAATAGTTCTTTGATGAAAAGTATTGTCAGGTGCATTTGCAAAACTTTGCAAATCAAGCTCCATGATGAAACTGACTTGAAGACCATCCCAGGAAAGCAAGACCAAATCTGCTGCAGAGGAGAAGTTCATTTAGAGTAACAACCTCAAAAATCACAAATTAACAAACAGCACCTCAGATTAGGGCAGTTATGAAGGCTTTACAGAGCGCAAGTAGCAGACACATCTCAATATCAACAGTTCAAAGGAGATTATTGCTTATCTTGAATGATATTTACAATGAACACCATTATTTTACAATGCAGAAAAAAAAAATCAGGAAAGACCATACAGTAGAATTAGAAGGTCTTGTACAAACTTTTGACTGATAATGTATGTTGGCTTGAAAAGTAAATCAAACTCCCCATATGACAAGTACTGTATATGAACACCTTCTTCATGCAAAACAATTTCGAGATATTCCAGTGGCATCTTGAAAACAAGTGCTGTAGACTGATGAAAAAAAGAAAAATCAAACTCTTTGGTCGAGGTGTATTTTGCAAAAAAATTACAATTTGATGAATTTGAATTTGATAAAAGAACATCTTGGTAATTTTTAAGCATGTGGGTGGATTGGCCATGCTTTGGAGTATATAGTGGCAGCAAGTGGCACAGCATGTACTTGGATGGAGATGGATGGAGATGGAAGAATGGATTCCAGTAAATATTAGCAAATTCTGGAAGCAACTGTCAGACAGTCAGTCAAGTGATCAAAGTTGAAATGAAACAGGCCAATAATCTAAAACGTGACTCACAATCAACCAACAACTACATCAAGACATGCAATGAAGATGAATATTCACAACAATCTTCACACATGAATGGCTTTACAATTTCCTGAATTGAACACCAATGGAAATACAGTGATGTCCAAAGGTATAAAGACAACACATGCCATGCACTAGTTCTCCCTGTGCACAAAACATGTGATGTTACTAATTAGTTGTAACCTATCTGGCGGAAGAGTTGTGATGATTAACTGAAAAACTAGTGGCTTTGTGACAATGGTTTTGAGCTTCTGGACACATGGCCTGAGTAATTTGAGCTGAGTCCCAGGTGCTCCAGCTTGGTGGTGAGTGTGGAGGGAATTATGGTATTAAATGCAGAGCTGTAGTCGATGAAGAGCATTTTAACATAATTCCCCCTTCTACTGTACAAGTGAGTGAGTGATGTGGAGGAGATGAGAGATGGCATCCTCAGTTGAACGGTTTGGACGGTAAGCGAACTGTAGTGGGTCAAGTGTGTCCGGTAGTGAAGAAATGATGAAGTCTCTGACCAGGCGTTCAAAGCACTTCATCACTACTGAGGTGAGGGCTACAGGCCGATAGTTGTTGAGGGAAGCAGGATGAGGTTTCTTCGGGACAGGAACACCAACTGTGGGGATCACCGACTGAGATAAAGAGATGTTGAATATCTCAGTGAACACAGGTGCTAGCTGGTTTATTCCCATCTTATACTGTTCCCCTTCATCCTTGACATTAATTTCATCTCTCTCTCTCCCTCTCTCTATCTATCTATCTATCTATCTATCTATGTTTTTATCTATGTTTTCTTTGGCTTATAAAATCACGTCCCACCATTTGCACACTTTAACACAGTTAATGCTGCTCACTAAATGCTTTTTTTTTTCTTGTTTTTTGCACTATTCTGTGTAAACTCTGGAGACTGTGTGTAAAAAAAAATCTCAGAAGATAAGCAGTCTCTAAAATATTCATAGCATTAATACTACATATCATTAATATTGATTATGAATTACATTGATCCTCATGAGTAAGAGGATCACGGACACCCGGGGCTTATTTATGTGTGAGGGGAGCAAAGGCCAGCCTGCCCTGCCTGATCACAGAGAATAACTAATATAGATTATAAATTGCTGAAAAAAATTAATGTTGAAAATGTATCAACACACTGCTGTGTATGGAGTTTATATGTCAAAATGTTTAAGGTTGTTGATTAAGCTTCCAGATTCTCCAGAACTCAATCATCCATGGTATGTGCTGGACGAAATGTCTGATTCATGGAGGCCCCACCTTGAAAGTTACAGCACTTAAAGGATCTGCTGCTAACGTCCTGGTGCCAGATACTACAGCACGCCTTCAAAGGTCTTGTGGAGTCATGTCTCGAGTGGTCAGAGCTGTTTTTGTGGCACAAATGGAACCTACACAATACCAGGAATAATGTTTAAGGTTTTAATGTTATGAATAGGAGGTGTGGAAAAGAATCATCATTTTTTAAAATATGAATTATTTGAATTTATTTGCATAGAATCATAGTATGGTTTGCATGGTGGCATAGTGGTTAGCACTGTGGCCTCACCTCCAGGGTTCAAGGTTCAATTCCGGCTTCGGGTCTGTGTGCATGGAGTTTGCATGTTCTCTCTATGCTTGGTGGATTTCTTACAGGTACTCCAGAAGAAGACATGCAGATTAGATTAATCAGCGTTCCCAAATTGCCTGTAGTGTGTGTGTGTGTGTGTGTGTGTGTGTGTCCTGCAATGGATTGGCACCCTGTACAGGGTGTACCCCGCCTCATCCCCAAAGTCTCCTGGGATAGGCTCCAAGCCAAATGTACATTTTATTATTGTATATTATTGTCTATTGGCTCAAATAGGGAGAGAAAAGTAATCTTAAGCTGCTTGGAAAGGTTTAGCTGCAGTCTTAAACTAGAATAACAGGTGATACAAAATTGCAAACACAATTTGTTTTTGTTTTCATATACACTAAAGTTACCATGTATTCTTAGAATGATTTTAATGTGTGTGTGAGTGTGTGTGCGTAATACAAGTGCAGGAAGGCCTGATGTTCCTGTGTGGGTGTTAGGGAGCTCAAACACATGCCAGCAATTGTTCTCTTAACTGCACCTTTATTGTTAATGTCAGTGAAAGAACAATAAAACAGATGTTACTCTGAAAAAGCCTCAGCTGCACCCCACACCTGTTAGGGCTTTTAAGGCATAATCTACAATTTATATCGAGTCTTTGGGAGGCTATGTATATAGACGATGTATCTGCATAGATATTACAGCTTAGGAATGAATAGATAGGAAGATAGATAGATAGATAGATAGATAGATAGATAGATAGATAGATAGATAGATAGATAGATAGATAGAGAACATAATATACCATATATAGTTAATGTCCATGTTGGCTAAAACATCTCATAATCTCTGAGTATGCTAGATAGCAAAGCAATACAAGGAATACAGTACATAGATAACTTCATAATGAAAAATAAACTGCACCAAAAACACCATTAAATTTTTGCAGATTGCAGATTCAAACTTTTGCTAACAGTGTTGAGCTATTTAAAGTCCTAACAAACAAAGATTACCTCATCATAAGGCAAACCAAAAATAAGTTTGTACAACATCGAACCTGGAACCTGATTCCTTCTCATTGCAGGAAAAAGTCACCTGGTATGATGCTTTTCCAGGCTCTGATATTTGTGTGCTCATAAATGCTAGAAATAGACTGTTTCAAATGTACGATATAAATCACATTCCATCAAAACATTTTAGAAGAAATATATAAAAAGGTAAAAACCTATACACAATACTTCAAAACAAACATTCGAGAGAAAGATTGCTTTAGTGTTAAGAGTTATGCAACTTGTGGGACAGCTGTCATTTACCAGCGATAAGCAGTAACTTATTATTTTTTTATGGAGAATCCAATACCATTTTATTATCATTAACAATTATAACATTTAATCAATTATTATTATTATTATTATTATTATGTGGAACTTTCCTATTAGACCATGCTTCTGTGCAGTGAAATTCATTTTGCACTCTCTGACTCTCTGACAAACACTTGATCTGCATCTCCAGTTTCTAAAAGACTGTTGGTTCACGGGTCTCTACAAGAAGATTTATTGTGACATCTAATTTAGAAATAGCTGTTTACCCTCTCACCATTTCACCATCCGTTCATCAGAAACGCTTACAGGATCTGTAAGCAGGGATATTTGTATTTGTGTTAATGCTAGTTGTCGTAATGGAGAGGTTTTTTGTTGTACATCATAAACATTAATACCAACGTTAAAACCAAGCATGCATGTTGTCTTTGTATTGTGGTTTCTTTCCAACTCTGAAAAACAAGACAAGTAGATAGATTACATTTTATGCTCAAAAGTATGTGAACAAACACTTTAACATCACACCCATATGTCCATTCCGTAAAGCTTGAAGAATACAACTGTCTAAAATCTCTTTGTCAACTGTACCATTTCAATTTTCTTTCACTGGGAATAACAGACCAAACATGTTCCAGCAAGACAATGCCCAATGACCATGCTAGCTCTATATAGATGTAGTTTGACAAGTCTGGACAGGGTGCTGACCTCAACCCCTCTGAATGACACACACCAGCCCATCTCGGCTGACACCAAATGCCTGACCTAACTAATGATCTTGTGGCTAAACAGGCACAAATGTTTACAACCATATTACAAAAACAGGTGGAAAGTGGGCAACCCTGAAGAGTCGAGGCTGTTATAGGAGCAAGGGAGGGAACAATTCTACATGAATCCCCATTTTTATGGAATGGGATATTCAAGAAGCACATGGAAGTGTGATGGTCAACTGTCCACATAATTTTGGCCGAATAATAGATGAATGAAAATGAAAATGAAAATATAAATAGGATTACTCTTGTGTTCACTGGGTGCTCTTTATTCCTTCCACCTCCCAAAAATGTGTGGTGTAAATGTGTACTGTATGAATGAATGTGTGTAGTACCCACTGATGGACTGGCATCCGATCCAGCATGTAGTTTATGAATTACAGTTATTACAAATACAATAAAATATTATAATATTACAACAGCTTGATCTTTTTTCATGGGTTACAGTACTACCAGGATAAAAGGTTAGACAATTGATTTATAAAAAATTCATATTGGCCTGTGCCTCTGGTTGTGAACACGTGCTAAGATTTCTGGTTGCAGATAGCTGATCCGGGTCTCAGTGTGGATTTCAGCTTACAGTGGGGTTTTGGGAGGCTTGTACAGTTACGGGTGCAAAAAATAGCATGGATATATAACCACTACACTTACCATAGCAATGTGGAAAAGGCTCTGTGTGTGTGTGTGTGTGTGTGTGTGTGTGTGAGAGAGAGAGAGAGAGAGAGAGAGAGAGAGAGAGCAAAACATAAATATCTGTTATGTCTCTATTTATAATATTAGGTATATTAGTCAAGGGTAGCAATGCTCACATGTGCGTATGCATACACATGGCATTTGATGATATATGATGTATCTGAGTCTTCTTGCTAACTTCTTAACAGTATATGACTAGTGCTCTATTTCACCCCTTAGAAGTGGTCGCAATCACTTGGAAAACATATGTCACAATGTCACAAGGAGCCAACCCACCTTTAATCAATATATTGGGAGTTAAACTGCTCTCACACTACTGTGAAGTATACCCTTAAGAACCAAGGGCCCAGTAAAATAGGAGCATTGTCCTGCTCTAGCAGGCACTGAAAAAAGGTTTTCAAGAATCAAGAAGTCCATCAGATCTTATCAGTTATATGCATACCATAGCTTCCAGGTTAGGACATACAAGGACCATGTACTCTCTTCTAGGCAATCAGGTTTACTTCCTGGACTGAAGTTTGCAATCCTTAGTCTACACTTTGTCCAGACAGATTAAACTCCTGTGCCCTGACTGGGAGTTAATTATTTTTCTGTTTATTTGCAACTCAGCTTGGGGAGGAAGTTACCAGTGTGCTCTAAACATGGGAGATCCTGGGCCAGTGCTGCTGCTATGGAGAAAAACAATCAGTTGTTAAGTTGACTTGGCATCAGTGAAAATGTCCACCTGTATCTAGACAAAAGTATACACCATATGTTCAGTCTAGCCAGCAAAGTAGTGTGTGTGCCCCTCTTACAGACATGAAGACATGTCTCTGCCTGTAGTATTTGAGGTCCAGCTGCAGGCTCTTAACCCAGTTCTGAAAGTTGGTAAATTCCAGCAAGCCAAATCGAGCTGTCCTCATCAGCAATCCTGTCTCCCTCAGCAAGACACAAACAGTGGCCTGGATGAATCCAAATACAAGTACAATAATGTCTCTGATGCATTGGGTCACAGGCTAACTAATCCTGCTTCATACCTACAACATGTAAATCATGATTTTATTTAACACATCTCCTGTTATACTGAACTTCCAGTCTCACATAGTTTTATGCAGATCAATCCCTGCTATCCGTTTTCACCCA
>JAQMYL010000008.1:19631564-19646870 GCA_030014365.1 Clarias pachynema
CCCTGCAACCCTGAATACAGGATAAAGCGGTATAGAAGATGAGTGAGTGAGTTTATCAATTCATTTGAAGCATCTGTCTTACAAATTGGTGAGTGAATCGTTCCTACAGAAAAACAACAATAATATAAGCATGTGATTTGCCTTGTAGCCCAATTACTGTCAAATCCACTGTATTAGAATATTAATCAACATATTTTAACTATGAGATTAAAGAATTCAACAGTACACAGTAAGGACTGTGATCAACTTTCCCATGAATGAAGGCATAAAACCACTTGACAAAAGCACAGTAGAGTGATGAGGCTCTTAGCCAAAGTAAAACATTTAAATTGTGCCAAACGTTTTTAAGAAGGCCCAAAGTCCATGAAGGACGATTCTGCGATGCAGTCATTTCTGTCAACATTCAGCGAGAGGAACGCCTGATCCTTGAAAATTGATAGAT
Organism: Clarias pachynema; assembly: GCA_030014365.1. Lineage (NCBI taxonomy): Eukaryota > Metazoa > Chordata > Actinopteri > Siluriformes > Clariidae > Clarias > Clarias pachynema. Next base: position 19,632,007 of record JAQMYL010000008.1, read on the forward strand.
AATTTGATGCTAACTTTCACCAACACCATTTGCACATTACAGGACCTTGACTAGGATTTATTGCCACATCTTCTGTACAGTCCTCACCTCACTCCAAGCTATTTCCACATGTTTGGGCCATAAGTTCCTGGGGGGGGGGCCAGCATTCCAGACGTGAAGCAGACAGAAATAAAGGTAGTTTTTACACTCATAAATGTGTGCTGTTTTTCTGCAAAATCGAAAGTTGAACACCTGTCGTGTTTTGGATGAACATGTTTTATCATTCAGATTAGTACTGATACTGAGATCAGTAATAATACTGTATATCAACATAGCCTTAGTTACATTTTTGTTTAATATTCTTAGCATACTAGTGTAGTTCATTATAATGTGCCATTCAAACATCATTAGGTTTTTCACTTTGGCTGGATCTCAGTACTGGGAAGTGATCTACACATACTGTAGCTGTGTGGCAATTAGAGGTCGTTCATGGAGTAATTCTTCCACACACTCAAGAAATCTGAATAGGAAATGTTAACCTTTTTTTTTTATTTAAATCAAGATCTTTATGATGAGGTGTAGTCACCACTTTATCAGATTCATGTACCATATACAGTAGGTCTCTTTGTAGGAATTACTGACTGTGGGTTCACGAAAGATAGTCCACCATAGGACCATCACTAAATGTGAGTAGTGGACCTTTAGACTTGAAACAGGAAACACAATGAAATCCCATTTCCTCTGACATGTACAATAACTATGGACTATGTGATGATTTATACAAATTTATCAGTGGAAAAAAAAAAAGTTAAAAAGTGCCTTTTATGGTTAGTAGTATGTAGTTTTCTCGGATGTAAATAAATTAATTTTTATGACATTTACTGTAACATTGCTGTCTATGTGTTTTGTTTCCAAATAATATTTACATATTCAAAAGCACAAAAAGATCTAAGGTTTCCAAGGAGATCAAGAGCCTCTGTCTATAGAAACAGGTTTTGCTAGATTTAGGACAGATTATTATTTATTTTCAGTGTTTTATTTGGTTTTTAGTGACATATTATACACAGTGAACCATTTCCACAATTTTAAATGACGGCATCACAAACAACATTTTATCAATATCATGCCATTATAATATTCATACCTTACATAGTGAGCACATATAGCGAACATATATGGAATAGTTTCTTAATGCACGTTGGAGGAGATTGAAATGATTATTTGGATCTCAGGTCACCTAAGGAAATAAAATAAAACATGAAACATTTATAGGAATATCAAAGTAATTGATGAGATGTGATTTTGCTCCTGTTGTCTAACAAAACAACACCATTTCCCTCTGTGGGTTTATGTGCATGTAGAGTTAATGCTGATAGTGTACCTGGAATAAATTAATTATTAGTAATTAATTACAATTTGAATTCAATTATTACATTAAAAGCCTACTATCTCAAATGAAATGCCTGATATTTAGCACAAGACTGTTCACATTCTATATTGTAATATCATGTTTAATTTATTATGCCTCTATTCATGTTTGTGTGCGTATTATGGATTGCATATTGCTGATCTTCTTCATCCCACGGTGCGTGTGCATTAGATCATCTGCGCAGAGGATTTACGACGGTGCCTCTGTAGAAGGCATGTTAAGACGGGACCGAAGAAGAAGCGTGCTCGCTGAATATTGCAAGAGCAATAAGGATTTTTAGGGGCATTATGACTGGGTTAATAAAACACAGCTGCCCCTAAAAGTCCCTCATTTTTCTTGCTGCCTCTCGTTCGTAAGCTCTCTCTTTCTCTTACTCTCTCTTTCTCTCTGTGTCTTGCTGTGGCCGTAACGTTGCTGTCAGCCGTCCAACAGGAGAAACTTTAGAAAGAGTGTGCAGAGAATTTTCCTCTCTCTTTCCCTCTCTCTCACACACACACACACACACAAATACACACACAGCCTCCAATCACACACATATGCCAGAGGCTTTATAAGTTGCTCTTATAAAGTGGGGGTTGCTTTGGGATTTGAGCGCCGAGCTGGGAGAGGTTATTGAGTTCAACATGGTCTTTTTTTTTCCTTCAGCAAAACTTTTTTTCTGTGTGTGTGTTTGGACTGCGCTCACCATCCTGCATGATAAAAATAGGCAACAGTTGGATTTCAGTCCAACGAGATGAACGATGAGGTCTAACAACATAAAGAAAGAAAACAAAATTCCAACGGCAGGCGTAGCTCCGCGTTCTGAAGCGGAAGATTTCTGAGATGAAAACCCATCAATGCCAGAGAGGCACTGTTGGATCCGTTAGCGGGACCCTGTAAACCTTTATTTAGCATTATTGTTGCGTTACTACTACTTGTCTGTCTTGGACATGAATGAATGACGTGAAACAAAAACGGTGACAGATTTATCCGTTAGGTCTGAAATATTTCTTTTCGTTTTGCTTTAGCCAAAGCTCTATTCTGCCCGAGATGTGCACTTCCTCAAGGAAATACTGTAAGTTGCAAGGAATTTAAAATAATGGAAGAATGAAGAAATGGAGAAATTTTAAGATGAAAGCGTTAAACCGGGAGGAAAGGAAAAGGTACAGAGCAAAAGAGGAGGAAGACAACTAGAAAAGGAGGGAAAGGAAAAAGAACAGGAACAATGATTTTAAAAAAGAAAGAAAAGAGAAAGATTAGTTAAAAAACTGCAAGGCAAATGAAATAATCAGAAGGAGAACTAATAAACAAGTGTTTGTTCGATTTGTCTTTCTAAGTGGACGTCTGCTTATGATGTCATAACGTCCATATTATGGCTTCATATACTGGCAGATGGAATTCAAGTTGTTTTTAATTTACAGTAAAAAAAAAAATATTTTTATCCAAAAAGTAAAAATCCACAGTGTACTCAGCGTTGACTGATTCAACTCTGCACACAGATTGGTGGTGCTTGGAAAAGCTTCCAATTAGTAGCCTGTAGTTTTAGCAGGGTTTTGAGATTTTTAATGGGTGGCTGAATTCTAAATTGAAGATCCTCGAATAATCCTTTAATAATAATTAAAAAAAATACATATTCACAAATGCCAAATTAAAATTTCCTAGCAACAAAAAAAATTGTTGTAAGCTTAATAAAGCGTGTTGAGTTATTTTAAGTCGTGGTGACAATGTTTGAGAAAATAGAAATAAAAAGCTGTGTCAATATTTTTTTATACTTCGTGTACACAGCAAGTTATGACTCACTCCATGGAAGAGTCACAGCGGATACAAGCTAAGGACCAAACCTGGCACCTGGTCCCGAACCACCAACACCACTGAGAAAGCAGACTTTTTTCTGTTCGAGACAGTGATTTTTTCTTAGCTAACGTTGCAATCTGTAGGGATTACTGCAACTTGCTTTTCCTGCTTGACCATTGTGTCGTTAGTAGTGTTCATGCCTTTACTGGGTTTAATCCTGTGTTTGGGTAAAATGTCTGGGCATCTTTTCTTAAGAATAGTGTCTGTCTGCCTCACAGAACATTTCCTGGTGAGGCATCGGATCCACCGTGGCTCCAACAGGAATAAACCTAAGAATGGTGTAACAGTTAGGTAGTAACTAGTAGCATTAATAGCTAATACAACGCAAATTATATTATTGAACCAATTAGCTGTATATGGTTAATACAACATTTTAATTGACACAGCTTTTAATTTTTATTTCACCCAGCATTATGATTCAAAACGATTAATTTGGCAAACTAACAATATTAGGTGCAACAAGTCATTAAAAAGTTTTAAACTGGACAAGCTTGGCATTTTTTTTTACAGCGCTTTTATATGCTATTAATTTTAGCCTTTGTCAGTACCATATTTAAAGTTATGTTGGCTTTACATGAAAATGTAATATAAAGCATACAATGTAAAGCATTTACCGCCTTAACACTGATGGCCAGTCAAACAGAACTCCAGTCATATAAGACCATGTTCCTACTTTAATATCAGGGGAGGTCAGTAAACTCCTTGGACAAATTGACATTTGAAATCACTCTTGAAAAAGTGGTGTACTGCTCTGTCAAAGCAAAAAAAAGGGGGTTCAGATTGCTCCGGCTTCTCTACATGGTTGTTTCTTAATAGGCTTGATAACACCAACCATATTTATGACTGTTTTAAATGTAATTATGTTCTACCAAAAAGTGGACTGAATCACAAATCTTGCATACGTGCACTACATAATGGCAAAATATAAAACCCAACGTCTGACAGAAAAAAAATGTAGTCATCTATACTGACATTAAAAACTTATTTTTTAATAGTCATTTTAGTTTTGATTTGAGCTAACTTTAATAATCAATCACTCAAAAGAGTTAAAGGTACTGGATATTTGGTTAACCAAAAGCTGCCAATTTCAACTTTCTTTCTTTCTCTCGTAGTACGAGTGTTTGTGTTTGACAATTATAATAATAATATAGGAAAATAATGAAAAAAAGTGAACAGAAAACTATTTCTCAGCTCCAGCAGTATGCATTCTGTTATCATTTGTTAACATTGAAACCATTGTGAAGAGTGTAGGCGTGAAAGTCTCTTTGGTTTCCAAAGCTTCTCCAAAAATGGCATTGCACGTTTCCAATAATCTGGTAATCATTACCAGATATTTGCATGCTATCCAGTATTTTGTGAACAAGTCAACGAAAGTGCAGAAATGAGTACTGCGCAAAATAAAAAATCGATCCGAGCCAAGTGTTCGCCATGAACTTAAAATAGGTTTAAACGAGAGGTGCTTGATTTGTGCATATAATTTTAAGCGTTGTACTAAATGTTGCTGGACATCTCTCTTAGGTATTTCCAGAAGAGTTATTATCTCAACTTCATGAAGACTTAACTGGTATCTTCATAGAAATGCTTGTGCCTCAAATGGATAACTGGCTTTTAATGTTGTTATTTGGTCACGCTTTTCACTGGCTCTCACCACTGGCTATAACTCCATAAAAATTGCTCAACTCTCTCTCTCTCTCAAGACTCCGCTTAAATCAAATTAGAGCAACCTCTGAAAATCCTTTGTCTGCATAATTTCCTACAGTAAGCATATTACTGTACATTGCCGCCTGTGCTGTCATTCCTACAGCAGCGTGTTCTACCATTCATCATACACAACTGCTAGCAAATGTGAAGAAGAACCTGGCATTGCTGAATTTACCTAAATGATATATCTATTTTTGGCTAAGCAGTTCCGCACACTGGTGTGCTAGTTAGATCTTTTTTCTTCTCTGTGTGCCACCTTTCCTCACAGCCTCTCTCTGTCTTGTTTAAGCTTTATAATGACATCAAATCCACTGACAACTTGGAAGAAAAAAAAACGTCTTAGAAATATAATAAATTGTTTCCTCTTTTGTTGGAAAAAAAATAATCCATACTACATTTTTCCTTACATTTCTCTCATAAGATTCCAAATATTTAATTAACAGTGAAAATCTTAATATTTTTCAATTATATTATCATACCATGAACGTTTCAATATGCACCTGTAAATGGCATTTTTGTATACCTGTCAACATCATTTATTAGCCATCTAGCTTTTAAACAGATTATACTTTATTACAACGTTTCCTGAATATAGATAATCCACAATAAACTATATTACGGCTTGCAAATTGTATTACTTATACGTAATATGACAGGAATTTAGCCATATCTCTTTTGTATTAAACTCCATAACACTGAGCCGAGAGCCTAGTTATACTGTTTGGCTCCAGCTTTTGGCAAGATGAGAAAACTAGATGAATCATGAGATCTTTCGTGAGATGTCCGAGGAACAAGCCAGGACTGTAACAGAGATCACGATCATCATACCCCTCATCTACACATGATCAGTGTAAGAATGTGATAGGTCTGGCCTTCTTATTCTACTTATTCTTGTAATACCGCCACAATTACTGTATTCCATGTTAATCCTGTTCATTTTGTAATCAACGCCTCTTCTGCTCATATGGCCTCTGACTGTGCACACTGAACGCTCTCATTCCAGCAACAAGGGCAGGGGGACGAAAAAAAAAAGGCAAGAACAGTACTGTGCTCGTACAGAGTAATTATAAAAACAGGCTGTGTGGTACTTGAGTTGCACGCCCGACTCGAACTGAAGTAGAATGGCTGACGTTGCCGGGCCTCTTCACTCACACACCGGTGTTTAGTGTGTGTTAAATGCCTTCGAAAAACTTTTGGCAGTCCCAGCTGAGCCCTGTTCAGCATCATGATTCTCTAATCTCTACGTTTTTCTTGGTCCTGCACTGAGGATTTTTTTTTTTTTTTTTGCTTTTCCACCCCAGACTGTGAAACACTTAGTGACTTGGTACACTGTAGCACAGCCAAGCATGTGCCAATGATCTGTCAGAAAGGATTCTGTAATACTGTATTTAACATTACCCTAAACACTGCAAGTTATTGCCTTTGTATTTTTAGTTCCAAGTTGTACATTAATTAATCCATAGGAAGAAGACATGAAACATTTACTTAATAATTAGTCGAATTGTTTAAGATTGTGTTTGTTTTAGTATATTAATTTCTTCTAGTACTATTTTAGATAGTTATATATTTTTAGACAGTCAATATGTTCTTGATTATTCATCATTGACAAATTATTTGTAGTAAAATTTAGTACTTAGTGACTTACAACTGTGAGTTTAGTTTTTACTCAGGATGTTTTGTTTGTATCTACTGTGTACAAAAAAACAGTAATGTAATTAAAATCATTTTAATTTGCTCTATATTACATTTTTTAGCCTAGTTACAAATGCCTTCTCTGGACTAAATAACTTGATGTTGATTTTCTTTTGACATTCACAAATGGATAAATCCAAAATAATACATCATTCATATAATAATTTTATATAATAATTATATGAATCATATAAAATACTTAAAATTATAATTAAAATCTTTAAATCTTTTTTTAAGTCTTTAAACATTTAGTCATTAAAAAAAAAACACGAGATCGCGAATGGCTTATAACCCATCGTAACACACTGAGCAATGCATTATGTATTATTTACAGAGAAACACAGAATGTGGATATTTGTAATTCTGATTTGGTCTTACGTTATTTATTTTCTTTTTTTTATTACTACTTTCCTTTTTTTAAAAGATAAAAGACAAAAGACTTCATGACATAATATGTACAGTAAAAAGGTTGACTGTTGAAGAACAGTAATGGGTCATCAATAAACGTGTAGAGTTCACATGAGTCAGAAACTGGGACTTTGTAGGCCAGTTGAGGGAGCGTGGTAAAGCACTCACCTTGCCTACAAAGACCCAACCTCTAACACACCTCACCGTAGACAAAGAGACTTTCTATATTTATTAAAGTTGTACTAGCATTTGGAATACTTCTGAAGTATGACTAGGTTATGAGAAATAACATTTTTACATTTTACAATTTTACAGACAAAAAAAATCAATTCCAAGTTGATGAAATAGCAAAATGTTCAATTAAACCATTGTTTTACCTGAAATATCTTCAAAAAAAACAAAAAACAAAGAGGGACGTTTTTCCATAATATCCAAGACAAAGACCAGAAACTTTGCCTGAACTACTATTGAAGGTATAAAAACATAAACATGAAAGTAAAGTTATATAATATAGTAAGGTTTATGACAGTCTGTGTATTTTTATTTATTTATTTATTTTTCTAAATGTATTACAGCTTAATTGAGTTCTATTTTTTTATTTATTTAATTAAATAATCACATTTGTTTCATGATACTGTTTGCGCTTTCTTACTTTCATCTGTTTCTTTATTACTTGTTTGCTTGCTTATATATTTAGAAATGATCCTGAAAGAATTACATGTTCTTCAAAGTTCTTCATCATGGCACACACTCATGTTTGCACACACTGTTTGGTTTATGACTTGTGCACTTGTTTGTGAATGTGTGTGTATGTGTGTGTACTTTAAGAATCATTATATTAATAGCACTTTTACCACAAATTTCCACTGTGTGCGGTGCATTCACGGTGACTGATTTAACAAAAGGGTTTGTTCATGCATATGAATTATTATGCTAGAATGAGAATTGACGCAAGAGTCAGAGTAATAATAAGAGAGATGAGTTGTAGTGCGTTGCTCCCTAAGCAGAATGGTGAGTATTGTAAAAAGCATGAAGCAATCAGTAGCGCATGGAGAGACGTAGTCCATGTGAGTGTGTACACTGAGGATCTGGTCCTACCTGCGCTGGCTTTTTATCCCACATTGTTCAGTTTTAGAGAAAGCAAAAAATCTGTGTATATCTCCTGTTTCTGGTCCAGTGTGAAAGCGCGCGAGCCTCCCCGCACTTCCGAAATCCTTTCAGTGATGAAGAGAAATGTGTGCTTTAGGCTCTGACTCCGCTCAGTGTGTATGCGTGCGTGCGTGCGTGCATGCGTGTGTGTGTGCACGTGTGCGCGTCCCTCTAATTGCTCGGTGACGCGCCTGAACTCTGCGCGCGCTGTCATGTGTGCAATTTTAAAGGCAAACTGTTTAAAAGTGCGAGTCTTTTAAGAGTACTGAATCGAATGTCCTGAATCAGGAGGCTGAGTCGAATGTCCTGAATCGAGTGACTGAGTCGAATCCTAAATCAAGTGACGGAACTGAAAATTCTGAATCGAGTGACTGAATCAAATATACGGAATCGAGTTACTGAATAACGAAATATAACGAAAGTCCTGAATCGAGTGATTGAATTGAATGTCCTCAATCGAATGTTCTTATTTGAGTGAGTGAAACATTTTCGATCGACTGAATCAAAAGTCCAGAATCGAGTGACTGAATCGAAAGTTCTGAATCGGGTGATTGAATCGAGTGACTAAATCTAGTGATTTTGATTCCTCATAAACGACTCTTCTAACAGTGACTCTTTTCGTTAATTTTTTTTAACGCATTAGAATTTGCTTTTGCATACACACACACACACACACACACACGCAAGCAATTAATTGTCCTCCATGATTTTGAAAAGTGGAGAAAAAAAACAGAGAACCCAGAAAAAAAAATACATGGACCCAAAATCCTAGAGCTGTAAGGCGGAAACACTGCAGCATCACTGCAAATTTAAACTAATATCAGTGTAGTGTTTTTCTTTTTGTTTAATCCTACTTGCTTTTTTGAGCCTAGGCTAATATGGTATAGTAACATACACTAAAAGGCCAAAAGACTGTGACCATCAAAACTAATTAGCATGTTAACCCCGAACAAAAACGCTGAAATCTGACATCACGTCCCTATAGCCAAACGCCAAAATCTGGTAGAAAACCAGAAAACCCAGAGTGGAAGAAGAAGATCTTTGAAAAAGAATGTATGAATGATATGGTCAGGTGCTCATCTACTTTTGGCTGTATAGTTCATGGTGAGCAATTTATTTATTTACTAAAATAATTTTTGTTACTTTAAGAAAGTTTCTAATGCAGCACCTCATGTTTATGTCCTCGACAATAAGTTAACCCCCTTAATGAGCAATGACTTAGCTATGAGCTGTGGTATTTTAACCAAGTCAGCGAGTGACTCAGATTTAATCATACAAAATCAGTTTATCATACAAAATATGAAGTGAGTCTAATGAGTCATCTTCTACTTTTGCAGATCGGCCCACGTGGGAAGAGTTTGTGGCAGAGTGAGAAAGTTTATGCCCAAAGTCACACTCTTGGTTCAGTGGATAATCTCATATGGATCCTGTAGACTTGTTTCCAAGAACTGCGCCTGTGATCATAAAAAACTGTCCTGATGCTCATCCTAGCAGTCTTACACACAATCTGTTCATAATGAATATCCTTTCATCACACTTAAGTTATGTTCACTGTGTCACACAGAAGATTGAATCTCGTTTCTGTTAAGGATTGCTCCTCACGATTTCTTATGGATTCTTATGGATGTATCTACCATACATCTGGATTTCTCTAAAATTGCTTTGTGACAATAAAGGTGCTATACAAATTAAATTGTAATGAATAGACTACTAGCCACTTGACTTGGTTCAGATCTAAACTCTCCATTTGCTCTTGATTGAATTCAGTTAATGTATCATAATTTGATTCAGTTTTTTTTTTCTATTACACCCTGATCAAAATATTACACCTTAAAGTATCATACCCTCTGGCACTCATATGACCATAAATAAAACTAGATGCGCCCGCAACTTCATTTGCATGGAATTTAATTGCACACTCATAAGCATGTTTTTAAAAATTTACACTGCCATCTGTTGAATTTTGGAATGAACAATCAACAAAAAAATTAATGTTACCATGAATTATGTGGAATAAAAGTGTGAGCTTGTGTTTATTAAGTAGATTTCAATTGCACACTCATAAGCGCATTATTTAAAAAATTTACAGCGCCATCTGTTTAAAAGTTTTTTTCAAGGTAGATTTTTTTTTTTTTTTTTTTTTTTACAATATAAGGGTGTTTCCATTTAAAATTGAAAGTAGCATAAGTAGCGATGAAAGAAAAGCCTATGTATAGAAGATAACCGCACTAAAGGAGGAGGGTTAGCACAGAGGCTCAGTGGGCTTACTGCTTCATGTTCCCTGTTTTGATCCTGAACAACCCAATAGGTGGACAACCCCCCCCCCCCCCCCCAAATTACCCTTAGGTGTGAATTCTTAAATGCTTTGGCTCATAGTGTAGTGTTCAGAGTGTACTTCTATTTCATATCTCATGTTCCTGGAATAGGATCCAGATCATCTGCGACCCTAACCAGGGTGAAGCAGTAACTCATGGTGAATGGATGGATGATATGAAGAAGAATCACTTTAAGGGATCACAGACTTCCAAGTTTCTTACAAGCTTACGTTATAGTAAGTATACAATTCAATCTGATTGGTGAGTCAAATATTTTTAAAAAAAATAATTTTTTAAAGGTGAACAGTGAACAGTTATCTGTATTAGTACTGTATTAGTAGCCTTCTCACATCACTGTTGGAGTAAATAACTTTAGCATAATTCTGATTGGAATGATTTTATTAAACAAAAACATTTTGCACTCCTCTGATGTTATTGTAAGCGACTGCTTCATTTGAATTTAGTACTGAGTTGTGAAAGCATTCGAGTGTGACTTTTCTAATACAGTATTTCACATGCAGGTGTCGTCGTACAGTCTATTTTCATACTTTTGGGTTTAAAGCGCCACCTTGTGGTCACAATAATAATAATAATAATTATTATTATTATTATTATTATTATTATTATTATGATTATGATTATTATTACTACTGATAGATAGATAGATAGATAGATAGATAGATAGAGTTTGAATTATTTAAAAATACGCCCAAGAAAACATTATGACAATGTTAACTCATATGTTTGGAACATCACTACCTAAAACCTGATCATTATTATCCTTATTATAGAATAGGAGAGCACCGACTTTCACAACTGCTTTACAGTGTGTCCTTCAGCAACTTTTAAAAGAACATACATTTTCTTTTCTGTTTGCCTTCCTAATTGGCTTTGCAATCCAGTGACTGCTGGAAGCATTTCTAATTCACCTATCCTAATTTAGAGTGGAGTGTGATCCAGCAACCCTAGAAAGTCTCCTTAACTTTACTCATTAAGATTTTCCGAATGACCACAAAAGTATGATAAAACACCGTGCCTTTACTTTTTAATTATGTTATAGTGATGCTTGCTTTAATTTGACGTTTGAACTGAGCAGAGGTCTCACTGTGGCTCACTTATAACCCTTTGGGGTAATCAGGAGTCACTAGATTCCCAGGTACATATGTTACTTGCTGATTTAAGTAACATCTTGCTCTTAAACCTTGATCTAAAATTATCACGCGTTTTATCTAAAGGCACGGACGGGGTTCGAACCCGCGATCTTCGGTTTACGAGACCGACGCCTTACCACTTGGCCACCGCGCCTCACGAGCTCGCAGGCAAAAACAGCCTACTTGTACGTTACACTGTTGCTTAATCCATCTATTCATTTATTGCCAGAAAAGGTCGTTTTAATCTGAGTTTAACTGGTTTAGGTCTAATTTCTGTGTTGCGGTCTGTTTTTATTATTCGGAATAGTACCTTCGTTAAACGTAACGTGACAAAATCACACCACTTAAAAAAAAAAATTAATTTATGTGTATTGCCTCCAGCAAAATGATGGGTGTGTGTATATTTCCTCTTTTTATTGTACAAAGACTCAAGCGTTTCAAAGCTACACTAAATCTACGGCCACTCGGCCGACAGTGTATTTTTATTTCCTTTAGAAAACTACAAACCCTACGAACAACAGTGCTGCTTGATGTGCGCGTGTTCTCTTAAATGCGGAAGTGGCCATTTAAATTGCGGATGTGGCGTTTTGCCTGAAATCATGTACTACGTGACCTTTCTCAGCTCACACAAAGTGAGCGTTTTGTCTTCTGTTGCTAGCTAGACTTTGTTTGTGCACTTACGAGAGATCTATGTGATTATACTATCCCAATATTTTGGTTATGTTTTATTTAGATTAGCGAGGTAATTTTGAGGAAAATCAGACATTATAGCTTTATAAAGGCCGTAAAACTCTACAAGAACCTGGAAACTGGGAGAGAAAAAAGTACAGTACAGTACAGACCCCTCACCCTGGATACAACCATTTTCACCCTGTCTGCATAATTATGTACAAAATCATTCAATATATATATATATTTAAGTATAAAAAAAAAGTATAAATAAATAAAATTACAGGAGAATATGTGCATGGCTGTAAAAAAAAAAAAAATTATATATATATATATATATATATATATATATAGTACAAGACAGACCAGTTTTCAGATGGAAACAAAAAACCTAATGTACGATCGTGGGATTTGCATGATAATAGAAAGGAGCGAGTGTGACAAAGGTACCAGAAAGACTCAGATTCTCGAGCTAGCTCAATAAAACCTGTGTGGCCATAAGAAAACTATTTGTTAGTAAAACCCATCAGGGGGAAATGTATAATTTTGTTAGGAATAATGAAGATTGGACCTTGGAGCAATGAAAAAAGGTTACATAGTCTGATGAGTTCGGACTGACCCTATTCCAGAGCAGGTGGTGCATCAGGGTAAGAAAGGAAGTGCACCAAGTGATGCATCAATTATGCATGGTGTTTATGCTCCTGCTGGTGTTTAGGAACAATAGTGATGGATGACTGATTGGAAACGAGGTGGGTGGGTGGGTGGGTGGGTGAACGATTTGTGGTTGGAAATTATTGTTTTTTTGGAAGAATGGTCACGAGTGAGGCGGCACGGTGGTGTAGTGGTTAGCACTGTTGCTTTGCACCTCCAGGGTCTGGATTCAATTCCCAGCCAGGCTTGATTCCTGTCTCTGTGTGCATGGAGTTTGCTTCTCTCCTGGGATAGGCTCCAGGTGACCCTGAATACAGGATTAAGTGGTAATGATGATGAGTTAGTGAGGGTAATGAGTGACTGGACTTGAAGCTGGTCAGCAGTGACTGTTTAAGGATAATGGGAATAAGGCTGGCTTTTGGGAACAATGCTTATAACAAAATCTTTTTACAAAAAATTTGATGATTGTACGGTGATTAGGAGCAATGGTGATCGTACGGTGATTAGGAGCAATGGTAAATCGTTTTTGGGAAAATTGGCAATGAGTTAATCGTTTGGGAACAGTTGTGATCAATGACTCTCTTTTCGGCAGCCATGGTTAGCATTTGGTTTGGTGGAAACAATAGAAATGAATGACTGATAATAACAAGAGGGATGAATCATAGCTAGAAACAAGGTTACCCAAACCCACATTCTTCAGTTTACAAACCCAACACCTTATCCCCTGGCCACTGGGCCTCCCACGTAGTTGCTCCAAATCAGCCAATTTAATTTATTCTAAAAATGATGATAATGACCAACTGGTGTTTGGGAACAACATTAGTGAATCTTAGTTGGTAACGATGGAGTGCCTTGTGGGTAGCAGGGATGAGGAAGGACTAGTTGTTAGTAACAGTGGTGATGAGTGACTGGTTTTTGGAAACAATTGTTACTATTATTATTATTATTATTATTTAGAAACAAATTTAGTGAGCGACTGTTTTTGAGGACATTATTGAGGATGAGTCAAGTATTTTTAACCATATGGTACAGAACAACTGGTTTTTGGAAACTATGGTGATGCATGACTGGTGATTGGGAGCAATGGTGATCAGCAAATCATTTTTGGGAACTTTGGTGATGAGTAATTAATTTGGGAACAGTTATCAGTGATAATGTTCTTGGCAACCATGGTGAGCATTTACTTTGGTGGAAACAGTGGAGATGAGAAACTGTTTGATAGGAAAAAGGGGAATTAACAATGGCAACAAGCTACATTAATTGTTTACCTAAAGGCACAGTTGGGGTTTGAACCCACAATTTTAAATTTACAAGACCAACACCTTACCCCTTAGCCACTGAACCTCCCAAAGAAAGCAGTGGCTGGTGTTTGGAAACAATGGTGATCAATGATACTTGGAAACAAGGTGGGTTAATGATTTGTGGTTGGAAACGGTGATGATCAATGACTGTCTTTTCCGGAGCACTTGTGATGAGTGACTGGTTGTCTGAAATATTTGTGCTAAGAGAGCACAAATAGTTAGTAGAGAGCAGTGGGGATCAGTGAATGCTTTTTGGAACTATGGTTAAGAGTGACTGCTTGTTGGTAACAGTGGTGATGAGTGACTGGTTCTTGGTAATAGTGGTGATGATTCCCTTGTTGTCGGTAACGGTGGTGATGTGTGACTGGTGGTTGTGGACATTGTTGATTTTTGATTGGTTTGGCTTTTGACTGACTTTTTGATCGGCCAAATCAGCCAATTTAATTTATCTTAAACAACGATGTCAGAAAATGAGTGGCTGGTGTTTGGGAAAAATGTTGATCAATAGTTGTTGGAAACTTGGGGGGGGGGGGGGGGGTAAATGATTGGCAGGTGGAAATTATTTTTTTTGTGAACAATGGTAATG
>JAQMYL010000008.1:19669410-19686747 GCA_030014365.1 Clarias pachynema
AACAAAAATATATTGTCATACCAAAGAATAAACTACCCGCCAAAGTGGCTAGTGAGACTAAAGTTATTACCCGCCACTGCCAAATTTTACCCGCATTTGGCGGGTGGGCGGGTGCCAATGTCAAGCCCTGGCGCCCAATAGAAAATGAACGAATCACTCTCTGAGATATTACTCGTTCATCTGAGTCATGTTAAAGATTCGTTCAAAAAGAACGAATCGTTCATGAACGACCCATCACTAGAATGAAACCCTGGGGGTGCGAGGACACAGTCCTTACCACTACGCCACCAGGCCAATGTGGCCCAAATTGGGCCGCCCAATGGTGTTCAAATACAGATTTATTTGTGACAGTGGAGGTGAATGGTTGTTGGAAACAGTAATGATGTGTGATTGGGATATAGAATTTGAAAAAACATATTTTTGTCAATTTATTATTTAAAAATAAAAATAATAATTACACCAAGTTCACTACAATTTTCCATTATGCACGTATATACTACCTACATTAGCTTTAAGCAAGATTGTTCACTGTAAAGACGGCATACTACATATTTAAACAAAAATGTAAAAAAAAAAAAAAATTTTAAAGCTTTTTTAAACAAAACTCATCTCGACAGAATACTTAATATTTGACATTGTAAATAAATAAGAAGCACTTTTTATTTACATATTTACCGCTCAAAAATGCAGTTCAACATGGCCCAAAGTTCACTATGGATTTAAAAAAAAAAAAAGACTTACATACAGATGAAATGACTACCCGGCCCTGTACGTGCTTCTTTGCATTACGCATGCGCGATGTAAAAGGAAAAAATCCCGCGCCTCATATAGCTCCCAGCTGATCGCTGTTTGGCTTGCGCGCAGTGTGGACGCATGAAATTGAGACAGGGCCAGAGCGGTGCGCGTGACATTGCGCACGCGCGTCGCAAAAAATAGCACGCGCAGTAACAGCTGATGTGCGCTTTATTTGCTTTGCTGAGGTGAGTGGAGAGAGTTTATTCATTTTTGGTTATGCTATGACTGTATAGGTGTCGAAAACAGCCCCCAAACTATCTTAGAGTCGGTGTGGGTAAATCCTAATTCCCGAACTGAAAGTGTGCTTGTGTTATTTGAATGACGTTCTTGTTTACAGAACAGTAAAATCTGATTGTTATTATTACTATTTTTTGCTTCTCAGATGATTCCAGCTCAGATGAGATGCCCAGACTCCTGAACTCCTCCTGTACCAGAAACAGACTTGGCTAGGCAGGGTGGAGCTTCAGCAGTTCTCTGTAACATAGTGTTTGAATGTGTGGAGAGGGGTTAAAAGCCTGAACCATGAAGTTGATAGTGGATGTAGTCTGGATGGTGTGGGGCATTGGGGCATCTGTGTATGACTACTTTCACACCAGTGCCATGGAGGAGAGGATTGACACTCTGGAGAACGTCCTCACCATCCACCAGTTCCTCATCGTGTTCCTCACGGCAAGCCTCATCCTGCTCATATCGTACATCATCTTGAAGAAAAAATGACGCTCTGAACCTCAAGGACCCATGAGACGAACACCATGTTCCTCTGTCTATGAGGATGATTGTATAGATGGATTGTCAGATTGTCTGACAATATCTCAAGTCCGTGCTAAACATTTTCAAGGTTTACAATATTATCAGTTTTTAGTTTTTAAAAAGAATTATGACTATTCTAACTCATGTTTTGACACAGACAGTTTTGCCCGTATTTATTTGCCATGGAATTATGGGATTGCCACATAACTGTGATCTCAATATCGCACAACAAAATTAATTATCAGAAGTTTGGCTACGGATGCATTAATACAGTTATTTTTTCAAACTAAGTCCAAGTACACATTTTTACTACTCATTCTTATTGATGAAGTAATAAGTAACCTAATGAAGATTATTAATTAATCAGAGATATAAGGGAATATTTTATTTAGGTCTGTTTATGTTGGCTGTGACCATACTATGCTACAGTAATAGTTTGCACTCTGTTTTGTTTTTTTGATAGCAATTATTAAATGTGAAAGACATCCAGAATGCACCATTTTGTGTTTGCAGCAACGTACATTAGACTTACATCACACGTTTGACATTTTACTTGAATGAGTGTTTTACCAGTTTTGGTATTGATGCATCACTAATGATTTTTTCCCCCATTGTTTAATTCAAATAAGATGAACTCCAACTAACTGCCTGCATTAAAGAGTATTAAACACATATCTTAACACGTGTAGACAAATTTACCTAGACATTTCAGCTGTTTTATTTTTTATAATAATTCTCTTTATGTTGTAGGTATTGTAAGGCAGATAGTTAGGATGTTTCGTTCTCTCTGACTTTCTCCTGCCTGACATGAGAAACAAGATGAATCTTAACACAGGAATATAATATTTACAGTTCTATACAGCAGAACAATAGCAATACAGCAGTGTTTTATTTTAAGAAGTCACTGAGTTTTGAATTACACAAGAAACTGGCTACTGTAAGAGGAAGTATGTGTGCAGGCAAGCTATGAAACAGGAACACAAGGGATGCAAAAAAGACACCCTGAAACAAGTTAAATGGAAATGAACAAAAGGTATAGAAGTCTGTATGATTGCCAATCCATCGCCTGTCACACACATACACATGCTTATTCACACACTACGGGCAATTTGAGAACACCAATTAACCTAATCTGCATGTCTTTGGACTGTGGCAGGAAACTGGAGTACCCAGAGAAAAACCCATCAAGCACGGGGAAAAGATGCAAACTCCATGCACACAGGGCCTGGAGTTGCAAGGCCACAATGCTAACCACAATGCCACTGTGCCTCCCATTTAATTGTTACTTTCTTGGATAATTTTTATGGTACTGACCAATAAAATAAGTTTTGATTTACTCAGAAACTTTGTCATACTTTGTTGTATACAAAGTGTCCTGTAGTCCAGTAATTATAATTATATGATGAACTCTGAGTCTGTACTTTAATACAGATTATTTAGTTTAACATTTGGTTTATTTATTTATTTTTTTACTGTATCTGCATTTTTACATGAATGAAAGACTAACGTTGTTCTGTGTTGTGTATGTGCATTGTGCATTATAACATTTCCGAGAAATTGTGGATTTACAGAAATATATTTTATCATTTTAAATAAACAAAACATTGACCGTCCTTACAAGTCTACACTTTATTTGTATCTTTTTCACGGATGAATCACACCAGCCGCCCTCAACATGGCATTCAAGGGGACTCAACCAAGTGCAAGTCAACGACTTCTGAACACGATTGGACCGAGCTACGCTCAGATGAAACCGGAAATGCGTGCCGAACCTCTCTACCAAACTCGCCCGGGGTCTCTACGATTGACTATGAAGATGGGCTCGGGACCAAACACTCGCGTGCTCGCTGCGCAGACTCACTAGGAACACGCTGATAGAAACGGTGACTTCCGCCTCCTACATAGTGCACTATGGATGTAAACTGGGACCGAGCCAAGCTCGCGCGGTGTCTGACTGGGCGGGATTCCGGACGTCCGTTTAAGCTTTAGAGTTTTATATTTGTGATCTATTTTGGAATGAGTTATTTCTTATATGTATATATGTTTTTTACGTAAGAAAGGTGTGCTGTAGTTTTAAATATATCGTTTCCGGAAACGCAGTGTTAGGGAGTTATTTTAAACAGCCTTTGGAGCAAACTGAAAGCAGATGATTTTGTATTTAACCCTGAATTAAGACTAAACAAAGCTAACACGGGGTTGTTTGGAGTGTGCGCGCCGTTTCCAGGCAAACACAAATTCCACGGACGTTATCGCTGTGTTTATTGTTCAAATTAGTTCGAACGCGGCTGCCATGGAGACGGGCGCGCGCCGTTTCATCCGCTGGCGGAAATACAGTCATCACTAGAGCGCTGCCTTTTGTTCCGTGGAGTTGTGTTGGATTCTGTCAGAGACTCGGGGGCAGTTCAGGGGGGGTAAATTATGGCACCGCATAAGCCCGGCTCGGATCCCTACAGATCCGCGAAAACACACGCGCATCCAACACACGCCAGCAGCCTGGCTATGAATGCTGCCAAGAGACCGAAAATGGAGCAGCTCCAAGCCGACCATGAGCTCTTCCTGCAGGCCTTCGAGAGTGAGTCTCGCGCGCTCCGTCCTCTCTCTCTCTCTCTCTCTCCTTCTCTCTCTACAAGCTAAACAATTCAACTCTGAGTGAATTAGCCTATGGCTAACAATAATGTTCGACTAGCCTTACAAAAATATCTCCTTCTTTGCCCTTTCTAACACGTACAATAATCGCATCCGCTCATTTATGTAACACGTGTACGTTATAACACTCAGTTTCATTTACTGAACAAAAATAATAATGGTAAAGAATCTATATGTTAAATTAAAAGTTATCTATGGGTATCAGGCTAAAGATAGCTGGGAACTAACTTGCAGAAGGCAAAGTCAGAAATGTCTATGTTAAAGTTAGATGTTTCCCAAGGTTGGACACGATAAGAAGGAAGCAAATGTCTGCTTTTTGCTTTTAATAAGTTTAACAAGCAGTTCAGGGGGGCACGTGCATTAAAAAGATACGACACGTGCGCTCGGCGTGTTCTTCTTAATTTAGGTCTTTAGCTCTCTCTCTTGTTTTACTTATTTTTTTACTCTTATTAATATTAAACAAACAGAATTGAGGAGGAAAATACGTCAGACGGTTAAGACCGAGTTAGCATGAATGTTTCTTCCTTACTTGGCTACAAAAGCCCCAAATAAAAGCAGAAACTTTCTCTAAACACTGAACACTTCAGTTTTAGGAGTGTTAGTCTATGACCTTATCACCACATTTAGTATAATATTGTCTTACATTACAGATAAAAACAAAAAACAAACTGGAAACGTGGATGTGGTGTTAAGATAACTTTTAATGTTTTTTTTTTTTTATCAATAAAACCAAAGTACATACTGAATGTCCAATTTTGAGGGCACTTCTGTGAAAAGGGAAGGTACCTTTTAATAAACTTTTTTTACTGAGAGAGTATGCTAGAATAAAGTCACTCATGTACAATATGATGTACCTTAATTCTTTAATAGTTGTGATGTTCTTACCAGATCACCACAACAACCTGCTTCGGTTATTGTTTTGATTCTAGTGATGTTTAGAAAATATTTTTAAACAATACTAATACTAACTTACATTAAAGGCTAAACTTAACCATACTACACCATTGTTAAACCATACTAGTATTATGGCGTACCATGAAGAAGACTGTACTTACCGGCATGAGGCTATATTTAAATCATAGTAGCATTATTATTGCCATGAAGTACTACAATAATAATCATCCTTATTCATACTATAGGTATATTATATCTTATTCATATAGCTCTTATTTAAACATAAGTAAAACTATAATCAAGCATAAACATAATTAAGCATAGTATCCCATGACCTGGAAAAATGGATGTGGTGTTAAGAAAACTTGCATAAATGCAAGGCTTTAATGGTACCTCTCTTAGTAAAGCCTAATTACTAAATGTCAAATATTGTTCCCTTTAGGGCACTGCTGTAGTAAACTCGTAGTTAAGCATAGTATTAACCATCGTTAAATCATTGGCAGTTTTGTGATTTACCAAGGAGTACCACAGTGAAAGGAAACACAACCATATTACACCATAGTAATATTACTTTTAAGGACTTGCATGAAGTCCTGCAAGTAACCATGTTAGCCATAGTAAAGTCATGGTAAACTGTATTGAGATTTCTTTACTCTACCATGGGTAACAAATGTGACCAAATGAACAATCATACGTTCTTAAACAATGTTAATGTTTTTTTAAGATAATTACCTCAGCTTTTATTATTCGTACTTCTTGCTTTTAACGCTAAACCTTTGGTCATAGAACATTTGTCCTATTGTCAGGATTCACTGATTTGACAGCAATATGGCTAAAATTGGCAATGCCCACTGGGTCAGGGAGATCATAACGCTATCCTCTGTGAATCAAATTGGCTTTAGCCAGTTGCAGGCATCTGAGAGCTGCTGTATGTATATGAGGCTGGATGGCACTCTTCTCCAAGTCTGCATGATCAGATGCGGGAGAAAAATATATAACATATCTAATACAGTACTGTGCAAAACTGTTAAACCACCACTCATGTTTAAATTTTAAATGAAATTATGCTTATTAAATTTACGTCATTTACTGCGACAGGCAGCAAAGAACCTAAAGATACCATTTACAAAACTAGGTTGTACGTGATAACCTTGCAACGTTATTGTCAATCTCGTCTGTTCAAATCACTCAGCATTTAGTATCAGCAGTATGCTAATGACTAGCCTGATCATCGGTCATCTTCTACACCTGTTTGCTACTGCTTCATGCCTTAAGTTAGATATTTTTTATGCTTTATAGGTCACTATGAGCCTTACCAAATAAAATCATTCCCGCTGAAACTGGACAGGTGCAGGGACTGGATTAAAAATGAGAGACAAGAACTTGTCGAAAATGAGTCAAAAAAAGATCTTCAGGAAGCCTGGAGAACTATTTCTCAAGATACATTAAAAATACAAGGAAGTCTAGCTCTTTGGAAGCAAAAAATTAAGCCAAAGGAGAGGTGGCTCAAGACCTTTGGATTCTACTGTATATATAAAATATAATATATCCGGTCATTTTACTGTAGTTAAGGAATAGATATGTCTGACTACAGTTGCATCATCAACCCTGACACAGATTCTCAGTAGTAACTGTTATATTCATGGTTAAAACAAAATGATGCTATGTAACTGTAAATTCATGAAGAAAGTAATATTTTGGTCAGGACATTTTTAATTTAATAGCAATTAATAGACAGACAAGATACTGATTAGCAACGTGCCTGGTTTTAACTTGCAAATCATGAGCTGAAGCTGTTTAATTTTGCTGAGTCATTGAAGGGGGGAAACACGTTTTCAACAAAAAACAAGTTGCTGTCTCGCTGTGTGACAGTTGAGCAAAACATTTTGTTTGGCTTAAATCTTCCTCTCACAGCATTCTGTTAGAATGTCTAAGTTAGATATAGGTGTGTCTGAGTTGTCCATGCTGTATGACTGTTTAGGTAGCTAGGGAATAAATATTGATATCATAAACTGCCTGGATTAAAAAATATATATATATATATGTATTGAAATTATATGTCAAAATCCATTGATATCATACCCTGGTTATTCAGGCAGTCAACCGACTTAATTTTTTGCCACATAACATTGCTGAGCCTAGACCTGACCAACTGAGGCAACCCCAGATCATAACACTGCCTCCAGAGGCTTGTACACTGGGCACTATGCATGATTGGTGCATCGCTTTACACACTTCCCTTCTTACCCTGACACGCCCATCACTCTGGAACAGGGTCAGTCTGAACTCATCACAATGTTATGACCCATTTCAATTGCTCCAAAATTCAATTTTTATGCACCCTAGTACAGAAGACTTTTTTTTCCCCCTGATTAATCTCATTAACAAGTTGATTTCCTATCGCCACACAGCTGTTTAGTCCCCATCCTGTCGGTTGTTGTCATGTTTTACATGTGAAAATTCGTTTACTGTCCTTATTAAAAATAGATTCCTGATTTCTGCTGTCAAGTTATTTTTTCTATTATTCTTCCTGGCTTTATCATTTTTGTACAATTCTTAACCTAACTTGAGTATAATCTGCTTAGTTGTTTTCTTTGCTTGGTGCTGGCCAATAATTTGTCTCTTCTAAAACAAGTTTTTTTTTCTTGGCCAGGCAGTGCATTTCTGAAAGAACTTGTCATACTTTTCCTAATTTGTGGTTAAATTTGATGTTGGAAATTCTACTAAACAAGTAATTTTCTGTTATCATTTATGCTGTAACATGAAACACACAATGAACCAGCAAAGCACAAATTCCTGAAGACTTTCTTGTTTCAGAAATTGAAAGATTTCTATTCATAATGCGTGATGTACAGCTCCTTACAGACATTTAGTAACATATTAGTTTTACACCCAAGTGACAACCAAAATCAAATCAAAATTTATTTGGTTAGGGGGCCATTTCTGCCTGAACAATCACCATAACTGCTTATGATGATACTCTTCTGTCTGTTTTCAGAACCTACTCAGATATACAGATTCCTTCGTACGAGGAACCTCATGGCTGTAAGTATATTTGTCCTTCCTGCTTCTGAAACATTAAAACTGACCACAGAAATCTAAGAGACGTGACTGTATTTTTTGTTTCTGCCTTTCTTTTGGTTTCAGCCCATTTTTCTGCACAGGACCCTCACATACATGGCCCACCGCAACTCTCGAGCCAGCAGCAAAAGGTAACGGGTTCAGCTTGAAAAATAGGATAAATTAATAATGAGAAAACATGGTGAAAGAGACGGGTATGTTCAACAACCAGAGGAAAAAAATGGACTACATTTGGCTTTCGCAAAATAAGGTTTCTGTTAAAATTTAACTTTTTATTCATAACTTGTTTCACGATCGCACAGTACTGTAACTTGTTCAGTTCCCACCACCAGCTGTACTACATACATTATCAGGTTAATGGTCGAACAGTTTTTACTGGCTGGGTTAACTAGCATGCAAAGACAAAACATGAATGCAGAATCAAGAACATGTTGGGCATTTGGAAAGTGTAACAAAACTGTGGACTATAACGTGCAACGGAAAATCATTGTGTAACCCTTTAAGAGTTTGGCTTTAATTTTAGAAAATGACAAATCTGAGACTGACCACATGGAATTTTCGCTGGTGTCGCGTTGAGGGCACAAACACAGTTTGAAAAGCTTGATGTGATAATGATAATCTAACGAAATCTTGGAAAGTAACAAATGGGTAACTACCAAAACATGGTGACGTACACTGAATTTTCAACTTCTGGTCTGCTATCTAATATTTTTCTCCTTTCAATTCTTCATACAAATAAATACTCTAATTCTGTTCTTTTATTTTTGTTCATTGAATCATAAATGGGGAAGGGATTACGGCTTTCTGATGAAAACATTCAGCATTTTTGTGTATTCTGGAAACTTCATGTTGGCTAAAATTTAGCTTGTTGTTTGTAACGTATAAATAAAATAATGGGAAGTGAATTTTAGTAATACTTTATACAACAAAGCTCCACATTCTCACCACCTGTAGCATCAGCAGTTCTGTTGCCATAAACCGGCAAAACCACTAACTGGCAAAAACCCCTTTGTTAGCAGCAGATGAGAGACGCAGTAACTGTCTGGCTGACAGGAGAAGTGTGTAATAGTATGGCAGTGTCCAGCGATTAACTGATTCTAATAATAATTTCTCAGTGACTTATTAATTTCCGTGTCATACTGGATGATAATAGCAAATGTTAGAAAGCGTTTTAAATGGTGTAGATTTTTTTTTTTTTTACAGAGCAAAACTATTCAAACATGCAATTAAGAATTAAAATAAAATAAGTAAAAAACATGTTTTTTATTTTGTTTAAAAAATTATGAATTACAACATACATTGTGTCACGTTTGAGACGGAAGCCTCAGTGTCGTTTGTGTCTTCCTGTCTGTCAGAAAAAATTTTAGCACAGACGATCTGCTCTTCAAAGTGGAGAGGATGAAAACGGAGCAGGAGGCACACAAGTAAGCTGATCTTGGCTTATCTGTAGTTGGTTTAAATCTTTAAAAAAAAAATTTTTTTTTTTTTTACGCAAGTTCTAAAGTGTATGACGCATGTTGTTGACTCGTTCCTCAGTTTGGCTTCACACCTGCAGCTCACCTTCACCGGCTTCTTTCATAAAGTTGGTAAGAGCTTCTATGCTGATTTTACATTCTCGTATCACAATACATACAGCATTTTGTCGCTGCTAGGTACCGTACATATACTAGTATGGTATGTTTTATATGTTTGTGCATGCACTTGTATTTCTTTGCTTCCCCCCCCCCCCCCTTGCTTGTCTACCCTTTTGTCATTCTCTTTAATAATCCCCACTCGTTTCAGCTTATCCTGTACTCGTTCAGATTTCTAGTAATAGAGTGATAAAATGTTTCAGATAAGACACAGAACTGTGAGAACGAGGAGAGCTCTGTGTCGCTGGAGGTGTTGCTCATCAAAGTGTGTCATAAGAAGAGGAAGGTAACAACTCTACACTCTCACCCACACTTAACCCTGTTCCACAAAAAGCTGCATTACAGGACCCATGAAATGTAGCTTGGTCTTTCTTAGTGCTGTAAACACAAATAGACTTATGTGGGTTATGGTGAATCTTTATAGCTGTGGTCAAAAGTTTGATGATGCAAATATTAATTGTAGATCAAAATTTTTAGATCTTTTTCTCAGATGTTACTCTTATATTCCGAAGTATAATTACAAGCATTTCATTAGTATCAAAGGCTTTAATTGACAGTTACATTAACTTTATGCAAAGATATTTGCAGTGTTGACCCTTCTGTTTCAAGACCTTTGCAATTCGCCTGTCATGCTGTCAGTCAACTTCTGGGCCACATCCTGACTGAAGGCAACCTGTTTTTAATTCTTAATCAGTGCTTGGAGTTTGTCAGAATTTGTGTGTGGGTTTTTTTTTTTTTTTGTGTGACCTAAAGACCCACTTTTGGCCATGGCTAAATATTTCTGGGAAGCTATTTAAAGTGTTTTAATGTTTCATCCTTTACTTCTCAAATGTGTATCCAATCAAAGGCTACACACTTGAACTCGTTTGTCCCGTCCCTGTAAACACCCTGCAGCTATCGGCTCTACAGTAACAGCAAATATAGAGGAAGGGGGAACAAAAAACACACTGTTAACGTGCTGGCAGTGAGGATACCAAGTTAGCTAGCTAGTACATAATAGTTGTTTATACTGAACTGAGGTGGTGATGGAGTCCAGGCAGAGCTGTAGGGAATATCAGCATTTTTCTCATAACCACAAATTACACTTGGACAGAACTCTCTTGGATTCAGGGATAACCTCAATGTTGCATTATGAAAGATGTGGGGAGGAAAAGAAACACAGTAAACATGTGACTGTGGAAAAACTGTGTTATTTTAAAAAGTATTTGAATCTTTTATTTTAATTTTTTAATTTTTATTTTTTTGTATGTTTGTGCATATTTGTCACACGTAAATGATTGCGATCATCAAACATATTTAATATTACACAAAGATAATCCAAGCATATACAAAATGCACTTTTTGTATTATGATTTCATTAATTAAGGGGGAAAAAGCTGGCCAAACCTGCCTGTCTCCATGTGAAAAAGTAATTGCCCTTAAACCTAATAACTTGTTGTGCCACTCTTGGCAGCAACAACTGCAGTCATGTGTTTGCGATAACTGGCAATGGACTTTTCACATCGCTGTGGAGGAATTTTGTTTCATTCTTCTTTGCAGAGTTGTTTTGATTCAGCCACATTGGAGGGCTTTCGAACATGAATGGCAGGTCATGCCACAGCATCTCCATCAGATTTAAGTCCGGACTTCAACTAGGCCACTCTAAAAACCATAACGTTTGTTTATTTTATTTTATTTTTTTGAGCCATTCAGAGGTGGACTTGCTGGTGTGTTTTCACATAGGGCCAGGTAGGATTGGACAGCTTTTTTTTTTTTTCCTCTTAATAAATTAAACCTGCATTTTGTATTTTCTCACGTTATCTTTGTAGGATATTAAAAATCTGTTTGATGATCTGAATCACATGTGAGACACGTATGCAAAAAAATTTTTTTTCATTAAAATCAGGAAGGGGCAAATACTTTTTCACAGCACTGTAAGTGCTTCATCAAAGTGTGCATAATAATGTGTATAACTAGTATGTCTGTCAAAGATCTGGTCTCTATTTCTTGTGATATCTGCAGGATGTGAGTTGCCCCATAAAACAGGTTCCTACCGCGAAGAAGCAGGTGCCGTTGAACCCGCGGGTGAAGACGGGGACATTGCCGACCATAACTGTGCCGAGCCAGGAGTTCGAGGCTAGTAACAGCCACATGGTGAAGTCTTACTCACTGCTCTTCAGGGTCACGTGTCCTGCAGGGAGGGAGATCGGAGCCCGAGACAACAGTAAGCCATATACATTATACAAATTCATGTCTAAACGAGCTCAGTTACAGACACCAGTCACCTTATTCACTCAGAATGTGAAAAGGGAAGTCTAAGACCGGTGGAGATTTCGTCAGGGTCAGTATGAGCCAGGTGATGAAAGTACACAGTTCTTGTTTCGTAAAAGTGAGAATGCATCACGATGTGTCATAGGATCGTGCTTCCACTGTGTGACCATTGGTGATGTCACAGTACACTCATAAAAGTTGTGTGTATTTGCACAGACGTTGCTGACGAGCTACCCGGCAGGAAGAAGCGTTACTCCTCCCACCGAGATGACGGAGAGACGATGTTTGTAGCACAGATGACAGTGTTTGATAAGAACAGGTGTGTGTGTGTGAATGTGACTCAAGGTAAATACGTCCCATGTCAGTGCCTGACCACCTTTTTATATTATGGGTGTTTTTTTTTTGTTTGTTTGTTTTTTTGGTATGTGTAAAGGCGTCTGCAGCTGCTGGATGGCGAATATGAAGTGTCGATGCAGGAGATGGAGGAGTGTCCTGTCGGCAAGAAACGAGCCACATGGGAAACCATTGTAGACGGAAAGGTGTGACGGGAACACTTATTGTTAACAAGGATCAGTGTTGAAGTCACAGAAAAGCAATACATCGTGTTTTATAGCTAGGAATAGAACAGAACATACATAATGGAGAAAGAGAACTGTAGGGAAACACACAGCCATGGATGTTAACCCATGCTGTCCGCGTATGTTGTCTCTCAGTGGGTTCCTCCGTTCGACACGTTCTCTCATGGCCCGACTCTGCAGTTCATGCTGCGTTGGACTGGCGAGGAAAGTGACCTCACCACGGCACCGATGGCCCGACCTCTTGCTACGCGCAACACGCACACGAGTGGCAGCGAGAACCAGAGGACTAACACACCTAAACCATCACAAACAGTAGGTATGGCGACAGTAAATTTTCCTTTCATGATAACGATGGCTAAAATCTTGTGGAGATTTTATATTGATTAAAATTAAGATAATTTTCCTTAATTGTTAAATGTTTAGATAATAGCATGCATGCAAAATGAGCTTTAACACAAGCTCAGCTTTATTAACAGTTACTAACACGACATTAATGTTTCTGCTGTTTTGTTATGCAGCTGTTAAAGATCCTGTCAGCTCAGATGCGCTCTTGCGGAAAGAGCAGGTTCACATTGAGCCTCGGCAGAAAATCCGCATTTATTATCAGGTAGCATGTTTTTACTAACGGTGAAACATGTATGCATTCACTCAAGCACATCCTTTCGTCTAATGTGTTTCAGATGCTTTTGATTTGTGTAGAGCAAAAGCACTTGTATAACGTTAACAATGCTGTTCTAGCATCATACTTATAGAAAGAGAAAAACGAAAATAAATAATGCTAACTTTTGACTAATGTAAAAAAAAATGCTGCTGTTCGCTAAAAGCCATTTTTCTTTTCAATCTCCCTGAAGTTTTTGTATAACAGTAACACGCGGCAGCAGACGGAGGCTCGAGACGACCTGCACTGTCCCTGGTGTACGCTCAACTGCCGCAACCTGTACAGCCTCCTCAAACACCTTAAGCTCTCTCACAGCCGCTTCATCTTTAACTACGTGGTGAGGGGATAAAAAAAAAATATATATATATATATAAATGTTTTTTTTTTTATTATTCCTTTAATTTAGATGACTTTAGCAGAGTGTGTGGATTCAAAATGTAGTTGAGTGCGAAAGTTAGTATCACTCTTGGTTTCTGGGTGCAATGTTTGCCCACAGGTTATTCTTGCGGTGGTAGCCAGCGGGTCGGGTCGTCATTATCTGCAGCACAAAAGTGGTTTCCTGCATGCAGCAACAACAAATACATTTGACCTTTAGCACAATATTTAGATTTATTTGATATTTCTGTTAATTTCACATTTCAGAGATCAAACCTACTAATCTTTCCCTTAATATACCCATATTTGAAGAGTAAGACCAAGTAAAAAAATTAAGAACTAAACACTTTGACTTACTAACATAGCACTATTTGTCAGAGCATGTAGACTTTAATGCGCGCACAATATTTTGATAATTTTTGCATTACTAGGTTTTAATGCACACACACACACACATCGCACAAAAGTTTGGGACCACTTAGTGTTGTTGATTTCTAACCCTATTCTTTTTTTCTACATTGTAAAGCAATGCTGACGGCATCCAAAATATGCAATAAGCTCCTTTGAACAGTTAAAGCTGAGATGTATCTGCTACTCATGATCTGTATAATGCCTTGATAACGGCTCTAATCCAAGGTGCGTCCTCATGGCCTTTCCGACGTCTGGGTGGCTTACCCTGACTGAGAACGGGGGCTTTGACCGCGAACACGGCTCCCAGCCTCACTTTTCTAAAGACAAGCGAGCCCCAGATCCATTACACTTATTCTGCGCCAGTCGTGCCCAATCTAGCGGCCCCGCTTGTTTACACATCTGCAGAAGATGAGGCCTCTAGTGTACACCATGATTTATTTATGGGGTCAGTATTAAGTAATATGTTGACCCACTTTTTTCAGTACAACCTAGGCAATATGATGAACTGAATTTTTATATCATTTTAACCAACTATACAAATAATAATAATCTCTCAGTGGGGGGGATGAGAGGTACTTCGTGCTCCCACGTTAATCACGGCCATTTGGGCCGTCTGCGAGCTCGCGCATGCGGAGGGAGCGGATATGTGTGTGTGACGCTGCCCCCAACGGTGCGTGAGCAAACAGTTAGAAAAGAAGAAGTCGGCTTGTGTCATGTGGTTCGGAGGAAACACGTGACAGCCCACGGCCCTCCTGGCTGAGTGGTAGTAAGTAGCCTTAATGTGGGAGCCCCCACCTAGTGACAGGAGGGAATTGGACGCGACTAAAATTGGGGAGAAAATCGGGGGGAAAGAATTGGACACGACTAAATTTATTTTAAAAAAAATAATAATAAAAAAAAGTGGGGAAACACTGGGGTGCATGAATATCCGCAAGACAGAATTCCCTGATTTTTGTAATGCGTGACCTGTGTCATAAAGCCTTTACACTGTCCTTAATTCATTTTAGTTTGCTTAATTATTTCTGTTTCATCCACTGTTGAATTGATATTGTAAATTCTACACTCTTTTGATGATTGTTGCTACTTGTCCTGGTAAAGGAACCAATGATGGGACATCTAACAATCCCATGCGAGAGAGTAAAGTGTTTAATTTAAAATTTGTCTTCTGTGCCAAACAGCCTCACCCTAAAGGAGCTCGCATAGACGTGTCTGTGAATGAGTGTTATGATGGATCCTATGTTGGAAACCCTCACGACCTGCACTGCCAGCCTGGCTTCGCCTTCAGTCGCAACGGCCCCGTTAAACGCACCTGCGTCACACACATCCTTGTCTGCAGGTCAGTTTTGTGTTTGTGCATGTTTGTGAGAAATAATGAGACTATATACAGCATTTTTTTTTTTCTGCTGTAACACCAGGGCCTGTGCTGGTCAGGCCTCTCTGTCCTCCCCACTTACAAAAGTGTCAGCTAGCCTGGAAAAGTGTGACGTCTGCTAACATAAATAAGTGGAACGGTAGGTGTGGGAATTTTACCGAAGCCCTAAAATCAATTGCAGTGCAAAATGTGAAATTTAATAAGACACAGAGTTACATGAAGGCCCAGCTCTTGTCCTGGTGAGCATTTTCCCCTCTTTCAAGCAGTACACTTTAAATTTGCCTTAAATGCCATAAAACATTTTGATAGTGAGAGGTTTAGCCCTAACATAATGCTGCTGTTTTAATTTCAGTTCAGTTTAAAATCCGCTTCTTTATCAGTTCCCCTCATCTTGCAGTGAAGCGTGATGGTGATTGTAGTAGTGTGTTCACAGGCCGAGGCGCACTAAGCCGAGTCTCTCCGAGTTCCTGGAGTGTGACGAGGTGCCACTGGAGCAGAGGAGGCCGTTAGTAAGCGGCCATAACCGCCTGTACTTCCACAGTGACAGCTGTATGCCACTACGTCCTCACGAGATGGACGAAGACAGTGAGGACGAGAAAGACCCTGAGTGGCTGAGGGAGAAAACAGTCATGGTGAGGAAACACTGCTTAAAAAAATGCAAACAAGTTGCAGCTGATAGTGGAACTTGGTGCGAATCTCATGTCCATCAACTGTCCTCTCTATTATTTAAATCTCAGTGAGGAGGAGTCTATGAATAGAGGATGCTGTGTCTACAGCAGCGTCTGGGGTTTTTTCCACCCCCTTAGGCTATAATCTAAGATAATGATCAAGTCAACTGATCTGGTGCTAAACTGGCTGAGAGAATGTTGCTCTTACATGGCATGTAGTTGGTTGCAGAATAGACCTACTGTAGTCTGGTTATCTTCAAAGTATGTCTATGGTGTTTTCTTTGAGGAAAGAACAGGATTGTCACATGAAGCCAGGAATGCAGCTCTAGCCTTAGAAACAAGAGAATTCCTGGAGAAGTTGTGAAGTAGGAGAACAATGGTGCATCACTTTTGCTGAACAAAATCGAGGGGGAAATGGCTCATTTTGTACCTCACTCAATGCCCAAGATATAAGCATTTATACTGGCTCGGAGTCCAGCCAATGTGTGAAGGTGGTGTGGTTTAGCCTGATCATCCTAGCAACAGCTCTGGCTGCTCGGCTGATCCACACACAGAGAATGTACGGCAGTTTGCATTAACTTGAATAGAAAAGTAAACAGTTATTGCTAGAGGTTCAGTGGGTTGTTTGAGAGAGAGAGAGGACAGAATGGCCATTTAAAAAAAAAAAACGTTTAAAATCATACTGATTTCTGTGAAAACTGTCAAATAAACTGCTATCCTATATACAGCGAAATTTAAATATTTCGGTTTTGTGTCATGTCCCAAACAAACATTCACAAGTCCCAAACAATTTGAACAGTCTTCTCCATTTTTTTATTCCATATCATCCAGGAGACCCACCTGAATTTGGTGTAAGATCTGTCTATTTGAAATTTTTGGGAAACCCGTTTGTTTTCGTTCGGAATTTTATAGTCATTAACTGACTACTATGCGACCTAGGGTACCTGTTAAAAAAAGAAATTGTTCTGTTTGTTTTTTTTTCCTCCCCAAAGACTTTCATCCATAGGCATGCAGCTGACTGAAGTAACGTTTGTACGTCTGTACTTGTGCTAGCAAGTTAACAGCTAAACCCAATACAGTGGAACCTTGCATTACGAGTAATGCGGTTTACGAGTGTTCCGCAAGACGAGCAAAGATTTTTAATAAATTTGGACTTGAAAAACGAGCGTTGTCTTGGTTTACGAGCACCGAGTATCATGTATCACGCATGCGCTTCTTGTTTTGACGC
>JAQMYL010000008.1:19713048-19726677 GCA_030014365.1 Clarias pachynema
CGGCCGATACCCTGAGCCCAAGTATCGGAATCGGTATCGGGAGGGAAAAAATGGTATCGGAACATCTCTAGTTATTTATACAGTATATGATATAGTTCTGAAAAAATCTAGTATTGTTCTAGAATGTAGAAAAGACATCATTAAGCAAAAAACAGTGAATTAGAAGGTGTGTTCAAACTTTTGACTAGTAATATATGCATATATTTCAATCTGTGCATTTCTAATTATTATTATTATTGATTATTATTCTTATTATGATGCTGCTATGGTTGCATTTGTATCTGCATGCTGAACAGAGAGAACGTGGGAAAAAAAAGATGTACATGTGCATGTACTGTATATACAATTTGTGTGTGTGTGTGTGTGTGTGTGTGTGTGTGTGTGTGTGTGTGTGAGAGAGAGAGTAGTCTCCACAGGAAATAACAGTGTTGTTTACGCTCAATAAGCAGAGCATTTCTGAGAGGAAGCTGCTGGAGACAACACACACACACACCCATATACACGCACACACACCAAAGAGATTTTGAGAGAGTCTTCTGCGCACAGCCAGCCTTGACACCATTTAGCTACACATGAACAGCTGACAGGTCAGGCTCATGCCTCTTTAAGCACACATGATGTGCATTAAACTCTACTTGCATAAACTAACTCACTGTGTGTGTGTGTGTGTGTGTGTGTGTGTGTGTGTGTATAGACAGTGTAAAATCAGGGAACCGGCACGAGTTTTTTTCGTGCAACTAGAAAAAGTGCACAATAGCATTGCTTATCCTGTTTGCATTAACAATGTAACAGTAACTTGTTGCAACTGTCATATTCTTGATTGTATTCATCTTCTTTTTATTATTATTATTTTTTTAAACAAAGGCTATTTTATTAGGTTCTTGAAACTAGTGCGTAGATCACAGTTCCTCTGGTCGGTCAAAAGACTCACTGATGCCCTGTGAAACACTGTGGTATGTGTTTACCTGTTTGCGTGCCTGGCTCAGTCCCTGTAATCGCTGCTGCAGTTCGCTCCTGTAGTTCTGCGCCGCTTCTATGCACTCCTTCACCTCCTGCAGCAATGACTCTGCCTCCACAGACATCCTACACACAAGAGACAGAACACACACATGGTCATCTGTTACTGACCATACACAGACATACACAGCTAATAGAATGTACACACACACACACACAAGGGGGTGCGCAGCCATCAAACAACTAACAACTAGCAAGTTTCTGCAGTGAGCAAAAACAGTGAGGCAGATGGTTAAGAAAACAGCCAAATATACTTTAAATATTTACTTTCTGTTAATATTCCAGGATTAGATGAAGCTGATTTTACTGCACCATTATACACTGAAAAACACTTGTCCATGGCAACACCTTTAAAAACCGGTGGTACCACCACTCCACCAGAGGGCGCCCTGCCAAAATTTTAAGGATTCGTCCCCTGTCGTTACATTGACTTACTGTCTAAAACAGTAAAAACTGCAAAAATAAATAAATAAACAAAAAATATTGAATGAGGAAATCACGGCTATATTTAATAGCGAAAGTAAAGTTCTCCCAGTGCGGAAAGAACTCAAAGGACTGGGACTAAACAGCTGTGTAGCCATAGTGAAACCACTTGTTAGTGAGACTAATCAGAAGAAAAATGCTTCAATTTGCTAGAGAGCATACAGTTTAGATTATGGAGCAATACCAAAAAGGTCTTGTGGTCTGAGGAGTCCAGTTTGACCCTGATGGGCATGTCAGGGTAAGAAGGGAAGCGAATGAAGCGATGCACCCATCATGCCTCTTAATCTTAACCTGCTCTCCTGTATGTTACAGAAGGATTAACCAGAAACCGTATATCCACTGCTATGGAGAAGCTCATCAAAACCTGTATTGGTCCGAGAGGAGGACTGGCATCAAGACAGAGGATTGGAATCCAGCAAACCAAGAGGGTAGTGTAAAATAAGTCTTGTTGGACATCTATGCTCTCTGATGTTAAGAAGTTTGCGGAAGACTATACCATCTGTGCTTATTTACAAACTCTATAGTAATCACCTCAAACCATGTGATTGTTCCTTCCAAGCATTCCCAGTACCACTCCCCAAACTGATCATGGAGACCACCAATTTGTTCAAGGCATTAATTTATCCAAAAAGACTTAGTTTCAGACTGGGGAGTCTAGTTCATGTCTGGGGTTTGGTAGGCTTTTCCAATAATCCAATAACCAGGTGATAAAATAAATCACGAGGTGAGATTTCCTACGACTACCCCTGATTGACAGAGTATGCAAAACTGCTCAACTGCTTAAAACTCCACTTCTTTAGAGAAGAGCGTGGCCAGTTGAGGTCGTCATCCACATCCTCAACAACAGCAGGGCCAGATGGAGAAAATAGACATTATTATGGACATTTGTGGCCATGAGGCTGAAACTACCATCCCTAAAGTAAAGTCCTCTGTTCATTGGTCCTGTCTAAACAATCGAACAAGTTAATGCAGTTTGACGAACTTGAATTACCACCTTCTTATCAAATATCTCCTACTTTTCATGCCTTAGTACTCAAACCTTCTAA
Organism: Clarias pachynema; assembly: GCA_030014365.1. Taxonomy (NCBI): domain Eukaryota; kingdom Metazoa; phylum Chordata; class Actinopteri; order Siluriformes; family Clariidae; genus Clarias; species Clarias pachynema. The sequence goes on from JAQMYL010000008.1 coordinate 19,715,595, forward strand.
CCAAAACCAAGTATTTGGAGTGGAGTAGCCTTTTTTTCTTCATTGTAGACTAACGGAGCGCCCACACACCTCTTGAATCGAAGCGATGGGGCAACACTTCATTCTACCTAATGGACTTGGAGGGCTCTGGCCCAAAAGAGAGCTCTTGGGTTCTAGCATTCTTGCTTACGCATTGATTGAAGATACCTAAATCCCCAAAAACTATCAGATAGGCTGCATGGCTTCAGAAGCTCCCCATCAAGAGGAAAACTCATCCATTAAGATCGATTCGCCACTACACCACCAGAAGATACCATGCTTTGAGTTTTAAGACGTCTTCCTTGGTTGGTCCGTTTCACTTCCTGTCTTAAGACTATACAAAGCATATTGACACTAGGCCAGGTGCAGAGCCTTGCTGATCATTTTTACTCGTGAAACTTTTGAGCTGTTTGGTTGTGAAGCTTTTACATAAGAAGTATCCAATGTTAACAAGTCAAGTCTAAAATAAAACTATTTCTTTACATTTTTCATTACAGGAAAGTCTTGTACAGGAAGAAGAACTTTCTGGTTTCTCTGTGACGTGGCAAGCAGCTTTTCGTCTCATTACAATTAGAAGTAAAATAAAACAGGCTGGTGAAGGAGCAGGTATTTATAGCTGCCATAACTTGTATTTGTCATGGTTTTCCCTGCATTTCTTCCTGTTTTTAAGTTGTTTTTGCCTTTTGTGTTGTGAAACTTTTGTTCCAGACCTCAGTACTCCAAGTATGCATTTCAACACAGCCATGTATTCTTAACCATATCACCTTTCCTTATCACTTTCTGATTAGTCAGTAAATATTTGAAGCCTATGTTTTTTAATCTTGTGTTGTTAATGTTGTCATTGTTCTGGTTTCTGGTGTGTTTAGTTCCTTATCCCTGTTTAGTCTTTATGACACTTAAAAGAATGTGAAAGTCTGCTTTTCCATCCTGCCTCAACTCCAATCCTGACAATTTCACAATTGTAACACAGCAGCATCACATCATCTCAGTTATTTTTCAAAATGATAGCTAGGGTACAGAACATCCATATTTTTACGGCAGAGATCAAATTACCACCAAACACTGAAAAATATCTAGTCGTGCAGCACCAAGTCATGATACCTAAGGAGAAAATTTAATCAGTGTCCTTTAGCCAGCATGTTGATTAAAGCGCCCAGAGACGGGGCTCAATTTTGCCATATTTTGAAAGGCTTGACTATGATGTGCGTTGCATATGAGGTGTAAAAGTGACTACGCAATCAAAAGAATGATTTAATCAGCACACAACTCAAATCTGCAAAACGGACATCGGTGTCCAGAGGGGCAACATGACGAAATAATTCGACATCTGAATGCGTGTGGAATAAATTTAACAGTAGGTAGAAAGTTGCCCCATGTTCGACTCCAAGAGGAACTTGAGCTAGTGTACATGTACAACGCTGTTAACAGACATTTTTTTATGGAAAAAAAAAGAGAGGAAAAATGCCTGGTTGCTGAAACATAAAATTAAAGAATTAAACATAATTAAATTTTTTAATGATATGAGGCACTTTAAGTGTGTGTAAACAAGCCAAAAGGCTGAAAAATGAAATGAAAGGTATTTTTTATATATAATATAATTGGTATAGAATAAAATACTGTTCAGGAACCAAAGTCATCATATCAAAGTCAAAGCATTGGTATTCGCACCGTCATCGAACATATTTGATGGATTGATACCCTACACACAGCAGCAGAAAAAGGAAAACAAAGACCTTTAGTGACAGAGTGCAGCCTCAGTCAGCACTGACTGTCCACAGACGCACAGACGCTCATCCAGACAATTCCATTGTCTCTTCATTCATTTCTTTGTTATTAATTTTAGCGTTTGTCTTCTCATCTTCTATTATTTTTTGATACGAAAAATAAATTCCATATATACATTCGATGTACAGATTCAGTAACCCAAGCTTTAACACCAGATGTACCAGTGTTTATCCTCCCAGTAAAACACACAGGAGCGGAGAGAATGTTATTGAATTTTCCAGCCAGACTGACAGACCGGTTCTGACACAGCACCTGATTGTTCATATTCAAAAAAAAAATATTTTTCCACTAAATGTTTGCTTTAATGCTGTTTGTTCTATTGATGTTCAAAGAAATTCTCAATCCTTAATGTATATGGCGTTTATTTGAACTTCGTAAGCCTCTTGTAAGGTATGAATATACTTTGAGTAAAAGAAAAATTATCATTTCCATAAAAGTGTGTATTATGTGATATGTAACGTACATTCACATTTCAGAAAACATCATGCTATAAATTTGTACTCCTATAGCAATCTGCTTCTTTTTTATGTAATAAAATAAGGCATCATTACAGGAGAAAAGCTATACAATTAAAAACAGACATTTAATCTCTTTGTGATGAAGAGACAAGAGACAAAAAAAAAAGAAAAAAAAGAAAAAAAAAGATGTGCTTACTCATAGCCTAACTAAAGCTCGGATCAGTCCCCCCCCCTCCCCCCCACCTCCTGAGAGGACGATGATGCAATCGGCTGCTTTTATGACTAAAGGAAGTGACCCAAAATGCACTTCATGTGCATGCATGTATATTTACACGTGTGTACTCTATATTGAACACGATACGTGTTCATTTGGCACAGCTGAAGAAAACAACCTAGATTCGAAATGTCACTCGTGCACTGTAATTACTGAAGCATTCCAGAACATGCTTTAAATTCTCGTTAACTTCTCCTGCTCCTGACACCAAAGAATGTACAGCACTGTCTAGTGCACTAAATTATAACAGCCGTAACCAGTCCCTTCCTCATTAGCCTCTCTCTCGTTTTCTTTTTTTTGCTCTCTTTTGAAGTTAATAAGCGAACAAAATGCACCTTGTCATGTTACTGAGAAACCCGGAAAACCACAGAAGTTCTCCGTCCCGAAGCCTTTCCTCTTGTTAGAAAACCTAAATAAGCAATGCACCGATGCTGAAGTCTCCTTTTCAAAAAATGCCATACACAAAACTGTACCATATCAACAATAATAAATCATTAAGAGCACAAACCTAAATATGCAGCTTGTCCATACTGAAGAAGCACTACAGTACTTAGTATTAGTATGAAGGCGTCAATATAATCTTGTGTCAGCTGGCACAACTATCAGAGTTCCCGTTATAGATATGAATCAACACCCTCAGACCAATCAGCATCGGAGGTTTCAAAAGTGCTGCATTAAATACGACTACAATCCAGGAAGTACATACTGTATGGTGGATGGGGTAAATGCCTGGTACGTCCTGTGTACTGCACTAGATCCATGTATAAGTAAATGCATGGCACTTCACGCTCTGTGTGCTATCATGCTCAAGAGCACATTGGACAGACAGCACACTTTGAGTAGTCTTCTAAATTAAATCAGGGCTTAATGTTAAAAATTTACTTGTACCCTAGCCATCAGAGCCTTAATTTCAGTTTTGCGCATCATTTGCCATTTTAACTGATAAACGGCCCTGACTCATTTCTTAATCTGCTATTTACATGGTACCCCGCCTTTTGGGGAGAGGGAGGATGAATGTGAATTGGTGCTTTTATAAGCAGATCTTTTACCCTAATGACTTTTTATTTTAAAAATCATCCAGAGAAACATTCTTCCAAAATCAGCGGTTACAAATGTTTCCGATTAGGTGCTTTTTGAGCGAATGATTTGGGAAAATTCGAGAAAAATTAACCAGCGTGTGTGTGCGTGTGTGTATGCTTCTTCCAATCATAGCACTAACCGGCTGTCATCTGTTTCATGAATCTTTGCACGCTTGTGGTTACCGAACATCCAGACGCCCATTCGGACACGCCAGATATCTTTGCAGTGACAGTGGTTTGGTTTTTCCAATGTTACTGAATAAATTAGCATTTTATACATTTCAGACACATGTAGTCAGAGTTAGGATGGAAAACATATTTTTAATGAATAAAAATGCTGAATGCCTGCTAAACTGGGAAAACCACCAGGGCCTGTGAGTTAAGTAAAAGCCCTGACTAAGACAACAAATATCTGCTTCTACAACAAACGCTGCATCATCTTGTTTGAGCACATTTATCTATCGTGCTAGGTTTGCCTAGTAAGGTAAGTCCTAATACTGCAATATGTTTTTCCTTCAGAGTCAGTTACCCAAATCAGTGTCGGTTAGTATAATACCAAGCATGTGAGGTAACCTTCATGTGGTCCAGTACATAATAGTACTACTAATAATAATAATAATACAAATAATAGCAGTTAACATGTACATTACAGTGGATGGAGGAAACATCTTAGTTTGCTCAAATTATAATTGTCTCCAAAAAGTTAGTGGCCCTTTTTTAATTCTGCGTGTTTTTATACAAAATTTTATAAAAAATTATCTAATCGTGGCTGATCTTAATATTAGGCAAATGTCAAATGTCATTTTATACAAAATGAAGGCAAATTGAAATTGTAATAAATTTTTTTAATTATATATACGAAAAGCAATACGTAGATCCACATTTAGCAGCAACAACTTGAAATAATAGTTTTTTCTGTATGATTTATCAGCCATATGACCATCGGCCCATTCTTATTTGCAACGTTGCTTCAGTTCATTTAGGATTTTTGGGAATTCGCTTATGCACAGCTTTCTTAAGATCCCATCATAGCATTTCAATTGGACTTTGACCACGCCATTCCGTAACTTTGATTCCTTACTTTTCCAGCAATTCTGATGTAGATTTACTGGTGTGCATCTGATCAATGTCCTGTTACATGACCGAATTTCACACAAACTTTAGCTGTCGGACAGATGGCCTCTGTGAAAACCAAACATGGCTAAAAAACTCTTTTGGTCTTATCTGTGCATAGGACATTGTTCCAGAAACATAATGATTTGTTCAGATGCAGTTTTGGTCGTATTTCCATGTTCTTTTTAGACAGAAGAGGTTTTCTCCTGGCAACCCTTTAAAAAAATTTACTTGCTCAGTCTCCTTCCAACTGTGAGGCCTGTAGCGTCTGAGATACAACTTGTGTTCTTTTGTATTGATTTGAGCATCACAGAGTCTGATCTTAGGGTAAATGTGATCTAGGGGGAATTAAAAGAAGGGCCACTTCATCCCCCAAAATATTAATTGTCTTGAGACAAAGCAAATGTTCTAATCCTCACTCATTTACACCTAAATTAATTAATTTTACACCTAGAAGGTTACTCCGATTAGCATGGAATTTGATGGACATAATCTTCAGCCAATAAAATAAAGTTGATAGCTTTAAACTTGGAAAGCAAAGTACAATTTAAACAAAGCTTGGTAGACATAATCAGGAAGAAAATTCTAGTGGCGCTATAATTAAAAAATGCTCTTTTTCAAACTCCGCTCAACTCCGCTCACTCCATTCGCAGGTAACAGTGTCCCGCAGGCGTCAGGATCTCTGCACAGGCGGAGCCAGGGGTAAACCTCATGTCGAAAACGGGTACGTCGGGGCAGTCAGAGGCATGGGTAAACCTCAATGAAACTATATTTACAATTCTACCCAAATGTGATGTGTGTGTCACGGTATCTCCAAGACCGTGCAAGAAGATACTGTCTCAATTACAAAAATATCAACGACAGATAAAACCACGTGTTACCTGCCCATGCTGTCATAGGTCTAGGTGTTACACGAATACGCCACCGGGTCCCCGATAATCACTGCTTGCTGTAATATTACATTTATTTATTTATTTGATACATTGCAATACATCGTAAACTTAAATATGTCTTGAAATGAAACTAACACCACCCAAAAAAAATGTCTTTAAGCTCCGCCCACTTTCCAATGACTTCATGTCATATATCCGAGACCATATACTGTATATACACAGAAACCAAGATATTAAATATGATATAAAATCTATCAGATTTAGATGTGAGCTTTCATTAATTTATTATAATTTCAATCATTTTGTCAGCTATTAGATTACACACTGAAAATGGGCTTTTAAACTATTAATAACAATAGAGCAAAAATTCTCGAATATTTCTTTAACCAAATATATATTTTTCTTAATTACACATGAACATTGCATTTTTGTTGTCTATTAAATTGGATAAAGTTGCATAAAGTCATGTTATATATAAAATACATGCATGAGAGTTTCAGCATTCACTTGCAAAGATTGATTGATATCTACTATTGGAAAAAAGATTACCACATGTAGTGTCTTGCCTTTTTTTTTTTCTGCCTTAATCTTTTTATTTTTTTATTTTTTATTATCTCTCCAAAGAATGAAATCATTGATCTTAAGAGAATAACACGGTGTTATAAAGCCAGACTGCTCTTAGTTTAACTGAGCAGCTTCGCCCAACCCTGAACATGTTCATACTCGCTGAAAACAGACACAAATATGAACTTCCCCAAAACAACACAGAGTAGAGGGCAGCATGCTGCTAGACTGCACTTAGTTTAGATCTTTTTTTTTTACACACTATTAGATTATATATGTTTATAAACCGTAATAAATGACGCTGTTAATTTAACACAGATTTCTGGAAGAAAACACAAATTAAACATGATTTATCAGTTTCACTCCGCCTCATCCAGTTGGCGTTCAATCTCTACATCAGGATCTTTCTTCAAGCTAAATGTTGACATGTACACTTATGAACTAATATCAATAAAAACCTGTAGATTACATAAGATCGCGACATTACCTTCGGGAAGTTTGAACTTTTAGCACCCCAACTCCTCCATTGACGTTCACCGCACAGCCTCACCAGCAACTCCGCGAGAGATGTTTTCTGTTTAATGCAAACAGCCAATCGCCAGGCCGAATAGCTTCATTTAAACCCCGCCTCTTTGCCTTTCGTGCCCAATCAGATCATTCGTAATCGTTCTCTCGTTCCGCTGTGACTGCGGACCAGATCTCTACTACGCATGCGCTTCTTTTTTACGCATGCGCACGAGGAGTGTCTAACGAGCGTCATTGACTCCAAATCTTGAGATTTTGATTAGAATATTGCATATTAAAAAGAGAGGATGTAGTTACAAATAAATAAATAAATAAACAAATTGAAACTATTTTGTCTTTTGTTTTTTCCTTCATTTTTAATTTAGTTAAATCATATTACAGCAGAAAAAGTTAACGGTCAGTAATCATGTACTGTAATGCTGCTAAATGCTATAGCAGCTAACAAAATCATTTAAAATTACATTTCATACTAATCTATCTACATAAACTTTAGTAATGTTTGTGGCTTTTTGTTTGTTTGTGCAGGTTCCGTCACATGTGATGTGTACTGTTGTCATGATGTGAGCATGTCACAGGCTTTCCTCACTTTTACTCGATTCGCAGGTAATGCGAGCGCAGCCGTGGGCAAACTTCATGTACGTGGACGGCGCTGCGGGTAACCTCTAGTAAAGCATAAAGAGAAAGCAATACCAAGAGACGGCACAGCACATGAAATTGTATAACGTTCCTCAATATAGTAATTTATATATTAAATTCAATATATTACAATTGCTTATATTTAACTGCTAAATAAATTTTCATTTTCTTAACCACATGGAATCAAATTCATTAAATTTACATGACATTTAAGGAATTGAATTTACATTAAGATTTTTTGCATTTTATTATGGCTTTTTTTAACAAATACACTATAAGTGGTTTCACTCACTCTCCCACTCACTCGTCTATACCACTTTATCCTGTATAGGGTTGCAGGGGGCCTGGAGCCTATTCCAGGGGACTTAGGGCACGAGGTACACTCTGAACAAACATTCAAACACTCATTCACACACTACATTCAATTTGGGAAAGCCAATTAGCCTAATCTGCATGTCTTTGGACTGTGGGAGGAAGCCGGAGTACCCAGGGGAAACCCACCAATCACAGGGAGAGCATGCAAACTCCACACACAGACCCGAGGCAGGAATCGAAACCTGGAGATGCAAGACGACAGTCCTAACCTATAAATGGTCTAGTTATTTAAATATATGTTTTGAAAGATTTGTGGACACTACTCCTAATTTCAGGATTTCAGCAGTTTCTGCCACATCCACTGCTAACAGGTGCATAAAACCAAGCACATCGACATGTAATCTTCATAGATATACTGTACACTTGTAATAGTGTGGGTCATACTGAAGACTATACTGATACACCTGGTTTAAACCAACCATTGTCACATGATGTCACCCATGTGAATTTGTGATATTTATGCTTTGCTATAAGCTGTTGTTCTGGTCAGCTATTATTTTGAAACAGCACAAAGGTTTTTTTTTTCTTTTTTCTTTATTATATTTATTAATTTTACATTATTAACAAGCAAAGGTTGATGATGTAAACTTTCAGACAAACTGCAGAGTTCTGAAGTGTGCAGCTCTTCTTTAAGTAACTTCAGCTGGAGAACTGCGTGTAAAGAAGCTTCATGAAACAAGACTCCAAGACCAAGCAGCTGCACACACTCCTAAGATCAGTGTGAGCAATGGTAAGAGTTGGCTGGGTTGATGTAAAACATCCCAAAGCATTTGCGCTTGGCCCCTTATACTCTGGAGAAGTGGAAACATGTTCTCTAGAGTGATGAATGAGGCTTCATGCCACCTACACATGTAATAATACATAATGCCAATAGTAAGGTTTGGTGGATGAGAGATTATGGTTCGGTGCTCTTTTTAAGGGTTAGGTCCCTTAGTTCTAGTGAAGGGTAATGGAATATGAGGGGGTATCTAAAAGTTTCAAAAGTTTTTTTGCTGTATTAACTCCCTCAGACATGTTAAAACCTGGCAGTAGAATTCTTTGTTGATGGTCTGGCCCTTGACGATAAATTCCTGATTCACAATGGCACGAATATCAATGAGCTGTGGACCTGCCTCGCATTTTTCGTGCATGGAAGATTAGGGCCTCTTCCCCTGTGAAGATTGTTGCTTCGTCTCAGGTTCGTACCCATTCTTGTTGAAAGTGATGTTCTTCTGCTCTTGAAGCAATTCATTGCAGCATTACCATCATGTCAAACATCTCTGTGGACGATCGGCCCACTTTCACTCAGAAATGGCATCAGTGCTTTTAAATTTGATGCAGGTAGCTACAGGGAGCAGGTGGAGGAAGCATAGCATTGGAGTGGTGCGGGAGAAGACTGAAGTCAAGTTGTGAAGCTGCATTCTTGATTAGTTGCAGAGGTCACATGGCACACAGAGTACAGACCCGCCAGGAGCAAGTTGCTATAGTCCAGTTTCGAGGACTATATCAGGAGGACAAATTCTCCTGATATTGTAGTTTCTGGAATCAGGTGTCATTTGGGATCTGATGAGATGTTTGTTGAACATACTGAAAAACATGTCTGAAGGAGGAAAAGTTTGAGCATCATCTGCATAGCAGTGGTATGAAAACACATGTGAGGATATGACCTCACCAAGAGATCAAGTACAGATGGAGAACAGATGAGAATATGAAGTGCACTTTCGTTATAACCGCATTTTCCTCAGTCAGTTAATAAAAAATGTGGTACAGATCAATTTAGTGTACACTAGTGTACAACAGTATGTACCAGATATACTGTAGATATAGATATAGAGTATTTGATCTGAGTAGTCCATCTGTCTGGAGCATATATTTGTGAGTCTTTGTTATGAAATAAGCACATTACATTAAACATTTCTACTCGAGAGGGGTAAATTTGTCATTTCCACCCCATTTCCTCCCATCGCTAACAATTGTACTGTGAGTTAAACGTCTAAATTGTGAACTATGTAGGAAGGTAAATTATAAGTCTGTGTTAATCCAAATGTACGCCAGAAGAATGACAAACATTTGAAGAAGCATGTAAGGTAAAAGACAAGGGCATTTGTTTACACTCTTGTGGTGATGATGATGAACAAAAAATTCTTGATTTTCAAAATTCCACAATGCCAGATACCACTCTAGTCCAGCAGATTGTGTATGAGAGTTTTTCCTTTATTATTAGTGTTATTTGCTCTTCCTGTTTTTGACCCAATGGGTTACATCACCATTAAGCTACAAAAGCATTGTACAGTATGTGTCTTGTGTTTCATTATGATTTACTTATTTATATGGGTCCTAATAATTGATTGCTTCTTATAAGTTGGCCGTTCAAGTCAACCCGGGATTTTTGATGCAATTCATTGTGAATGAAGGGATAAAATTGATTGACATGACTGATTTACAGAAGACTTCGAGCACACAAAACTTTGCTTGAATGGTGCAAACTTAAAAAAAAAAATAAAAAAAGGCTGTACATCCACGAACGACGATCCCGGCCAAGGTGGCTCAGAGCCCAAAGCGGTGTTTCCAGTGAGCACTCAGCAAGTGGAATGCCTGATCCATGAAACTCAACAGATAACTTGTCGACAACTTGCAGAAGAGAACTGTGGGAACTGCTCACGCAATCATTCACCAGCACTACTTGCACATTACAAGAACTGGGCTCTAAGTTCCACATCCCCTGACCTGACTACAGTCCTAACCTCACTCCAAGGCATTCTACATGTTTGAGCCATTAAAGTTCAATATAACAGTTGATGTTTGAACCAGGCAGTGTTCTGTTATTAACTGCCATCAAAAGTCCCGGTTTGACTTGAACACCTCTCATAATACCATCCCTCATACACACAGATTACAAGCAAAACACCTTACATCATTCAAACAAACAAAAAACTCAGATTTCCAAAACAAACAAATGTTGAATATTGATAGATCGATACAGTATATATCACCCATCCATGAATATTTTACTATAACAGCATGTCTCAAGTTTTACGCCCCTTATGTGTATATATAGGGCAAGGGGCAAGGGTTCGGTTCTAAGGGCAAGGGTTCAGTTCCTGCCTCAGATCTGTATGTGTGGAGTTTTCATGTTCTGTACTCTGGCTTCCTTACACAGTTCAAAGACATGCAGAGAAGGCTATTTGGTGTTCTTAAATTGTCTATAGTGTGTGTGTATGTGTGTGCCCTGAGATAGATTGGCACCCTGTGTAGGGTCTACCCCATCCTGTGTCTCTCCTGGGATGGACTCCAGGCCCGACATGACCCTCTAAAGGATAAATGGTATAGAACACGAATCAATTAATGTTTACACTTGCTACCATCTGACGTCTGTGTTTATTG
>JAQMYL010000008.1:19748615-19766605 GCA_030014365.1 Clarias pachynema
CTCTATTTGAAATTGGACTGTCATTTTTCCGGACCTCGGACTGAATAGAAATTTGGTAAGTGGACCTTTCAAATTTAGATTTGAGTACCCCTGGCCTATAGGCATAGAAATTAGAAGGACAATCTTTTGGGGATTTTTTCCTCTGATTTAGTCGTAGCCAATTCCAACCTGTCATTAGGGCACTGCTGTCCCATTCCATCCCCATACCAGTCCAGGAGGGCCGAAGACTTTCACGTGTTTCCTCCGAGCCACGTGACGCCCGGCAACCACACTTGGAGGACAGCTCTATTTGCTCCTTCCGCTTGCTTGAGCTCACAGACGCCCGTGTTTGGCCTAGAGCCGCGATTGATATGAGAGAGCTAGAGCACCTCCTATCCCTCCCCTCTGAGAAAGCTCAGCCAATCAGCTCCCTCCATGCCCCCAGCTGCGAGAGGCTACAGCATCACCCAGGAATCGAACTTGCGATCTATAGATGATAGGGTGAGCTTGTTAACGCTGTACCACTCAGCGGTCGAGTTCTGATTTATTTATTTTTTTTGATCTGCAAATTCCTAAATAAAAATGCACAACAAGTTTTGTAACTTTCTGTATTGGAAACCTAATGTCAATGTTCGCAATATAACACAGACTAATTGATTTTGTCTTTAAAACTGCACAAGGTTGCAGAACTAATCTCAAAATAAAAAAGTGCTTTCTGGATAGTTTTTTTTTTTTTTGTACAAATGAAATCCAACTGAAACTAAACTGATGGAGGGTGAAACCCATTGTATGTTTCCTCTGAGGAATGTTACCACAGCTGACCACATGTTTTTTGAACTGCTGCTCATGCAGGGTTAGAAGGCAGGAGGAACGCACTTATCCACAGATGCCCATGTTGGTAGATGCAGCGGACCCTCATTATGATGTAAGCTTAAGTTCAGCCTTTATTTGTCACATATACATTACTGCACAGACACTCACTCACTCACTCATCTTCTATACCGCTTTATCCTTATTCAGGGTCGCGGGGACCTGGAGCCTATCCCAGGAGGGATAATACTGCACAGTGAAATTCTTTATTCTGTAGGCTGGGGTCAGACAGTGTTAAGGGCCTTGCTCAAGGGCCAAACAGCAGCAACCTGGTGGAGTTTGGGTTTGAACCGTTCGGATCTTCTGATCAGTAACTCAGAGCCTTAACACACTGAGCCACCAGCGCCCACCACCCCAAGAGTGCCCCCCTCAAATGCAAAGCCCCCTAGGCTCCCAAACAGAGATGACTGTAGCCGGGTTCAAATGCACAATCTCCAGATGATAGTGAACGCTTTTGTCTTGTGCGATCAGAAGTCTGTACGTGAGCTGCACACAGTCGGTTATATCTGAGGTTGATCAAACTAAAAATTGTCCAAATCTGGTCACTGTGTATCGTTAATAGGAAATGACAAAACAATGGAGTTCATAAGCAGTATAAGAAATGGAATTGGGAGCAAAAGAGCAGTATGGGTAGTAAAGGGAGCCAAATGTAAAAAAAGGCAAAAAAAATTCCTATTTGGAATCAATAGGGCCAAAGTATATAGGGGTCCAGTGAATCTCACTTTTTCGGAATCAGCAATAAATAACACATGGTTTGGCAGCAGAAAAAACACTCAACTTTAGCTGTTGGGGAAAATCAATATCACAATTTTTTAAGACTAAACTGAACTAAACAAAGTGAAACTACTCTCCTTATTGATGAAAATATAGCTTTAAAAGAAAACAGACGCAAATAAAACAGACGCCTTATGCAAAAAAACTTTTCTTTTAGGAAGTGCACTTTCTAATTTAATGTAAAGAAGTATTTCTAAAATAAAAACGCATTAGCACGGATAAAAGCATACTTATAAATGTTAAATAAAAAGTACTGTATGTTACCTCTACGAAGGTTTTCATTATTCCAAAGTCTCAAAAACTGAGAAGAAATAAATGAAATGTAATTGATGGTTAATACTGTATGTTTACATAATGAATATACTGTATAACCAGAGCTGGTTTTATATGTTTATTAAACATTTAAAACTATTTTAAAGTTTTATGGTTTTTGGATTTTATTGCACTTCTGTCTGGATTCCTTACAGCTGGGAAAATATTTACAGTTCAGTACATTGTGACTAAGATCTGCTGTTTTCAGAAGCCTTGTTTTTGGACTGTCTCGGTTAGTTTTGAGTTCTTGATGAGGTAAAATGTCGTGATATTACATGACATTTTACCTCCCGGGTGCCTCATTCCAACACATTTGGTTACTTAAGCTCTGTTTCTTTTGCTTGATATAACCCAGTTTAAAAGTATAAAACAAATCTACAGAGGAGCTCACAAACCCCACCTGTTAGTCACAACTGGGTTATAATACAAGGTTTATATTTAGGATAAGTGTTCAGGATAAAGAATCCATTTCTCTTATAATATCATTATATTATATATTTACTCTAGGGGTCATGTGTTTGGATCATTTAATCCACAAGATCTGGCTCATGTTTTATGTCAGATTCCCTTCCTGTAGCAACCCTCCCTTTTTCTAATCGGACTTGGAACCTGGATGGTTGATGGAAAATGATGATGAGACTAAAAAATACAGTATCACATAGTATACACAATCTAATTACTGTAAATGTTTTTTTTGTTTAGTGATGTATTTTTTACATTGTGTACAATAAAAAAACTGGTGATTAGAAAACTATGAAATAGCACATATGGAATTATGTAATTAAACATTAACAATAACAATCAGATTATTAACAGTTATTTTAAGACACGAAGGTCAGCTGTTCTGGAATAGTTCTTGCAAGAACAGTATTGTGTTAAATGCATTTGCAAAACCCATCAAGCACCATGATGAAACTGGCTCTCATGAAGATGATCTAAGGAAAGCAAAACCAAATTTAGCTCTGCTGCAGATTAGATCCGTTATGAAGACTTTACAGAGACACATCTTAATATCATCTGAAAGATTATTGAGATTATTGAGAGATTATATGAAGAGATTATTGCATATTTTTCAATGCCTTCAGCATAAAAATCAGGAATTAGAAAGTGTGTCCCAACTTTTGACTGGTAGCGGATATGTTACAGGTGCATTCCTAAAAGATTCGCTTTGAGCAACTGAGCATTTTTAAGTAATGAACACGACCAGACACAACAGACTGGGACGTTATAGGACCTGAGAATAAAATGCTTTATAAAAGCTCACAACTGGGACAAGTTAAAAGCTGCAGCGCTTATTCGCATTTTTTCCTTCACGATATTCGGGAAATATTCAGACACTGGCACGGAGCCCTGTACCCGATCCAGGGTTTCAGTTCTCCCGATGCTGCATGTGATGATTGAATTACAGCGCAGATGGCCTGAAGAAAGGGACACTGAAGAGAGACCGAGTGAAAAAGACATTAGAGTAGAAATATTACTTGAAAGGCATTAGATCAATTTTTCTGCATCGGAGCTGGTAGCCGGATGTTTTCCATGTGCCTGTTGGGAGATGTGAGCGGTAGAAGCGGACAGGCGTAGGTCTGGCTTATCTTGGCCCCGAATCAGCACTGGTATTAAAAATACTTGTTTAAAAAAAAAAAAAATAGAGGTGGAAACGGTTTAAATGACACACCTAGAAAAATAAAAGTGAAAGGAAGGGTTGTGAGCTGTTATGTAACTCTTGCCTGCTTGGCTCACGTTCTTGCTGCTTCCTTTCATCCTGCACTTTTATTAATATTTGTGATTTGCAAACAAAATGGCTGCTTGATTTGTAAGTAATGGGAAGGTAAAGGAAAGGAATAGAGGCTTGTGGGTGGCGGGAGGCATCGTCAATGGGAAGTACAGCATTACTGGACAGTAATGGAGGTTATGTAGTAGATGAAGAGTGTTGGGGAGGGATTCAGAAATGAGGAGAAAGTAATGGAGAGAAAATGCATTAGGCAGGAATAGAAAGTCGAGTAAGTAGAATTGGGAGTAAAGGAAGTGGGTTTAGTAAGAGTGTAGGAAATAAACAAGGAAATATATGATGGAAAGGGAGGACGGCCTTAAGTAGATAAGGATTAATGATGTCTCCAGGAAGTAAAGCGAAGTACTGAGGTATATAAGGATTAATGGAGGGTAACTAGAGGAAGTAAAAGGTGGGGTATAGAGTAAAGAATGTGTGGTGACTGGGGATGCTTCCATGAAGGTCTTGAACTCAGGCAGTTTTTCAACATAGTTTGGGACTGAAATTCCCCAAAACAGTTTTGTACCCGAGTCTTCAACAGCGAACTCCATACTGACTTAAACGTCTTTCCCATTATAACGAACTTTCAGCCTCATAGCGCTACTGTACAGTATGTGTGACCGCTAATCAATCTCTGCTATATCTATCTAAAATCACCCAAATGAGGATGAGTTCCTTATTGAGTCAGGTTCCTTTCAAGGTTTCTTCCTATTATCATCTCAGGGAGTTTTTACTTGCCACTAATGCCACCAGCTTGCTCATCAGGGACAAACTGATCATTCAAATTTAGACATATTTCCTCGCATTTCCATATACATTTTTTATTCTGCTTTGGAACAATGACCGTTGTTAAAAGCGCTATAGCAATAAAATGTAAGTGAATTAAATTGAATTGAACAGAATGTGGCGACACAGTGGCTTAGTGATTGGAATTGTTGCCCTGCACTTCCAGGGTGTGGGTTCGATTCCTGCCTCGTGTCTGTGTGCATGGAGTTTGCATGTTCTCTCCGTTCCTGTTGGGTTCTCACTGTGTACTCCGGTTTTCTCCCACAATCCAAAGACAGGGGACAAATATAATTTTGTTTTTCATTTATTACATTATGAGGTATAATGTTTTTTTTTTTTTTTATGCATTTGTATTTATTGTATTTATTTTTATTCACTCCTGTTTACAGAAAGACAGTATCTTCCTACTTCAATAATGAATGAAAAAAAAATTATAATTGGAAAAAGTTTGACTATTTTTGCTAATTTTGACTAAGTGAAATAACGTATGTTTATACATAACTGAACTGCAATATGAGTTTTGTTAATATAGGTGTTATTATTTCTCCTGTTTTTTTGTTTTTTTTGTCAGAATGGACCAGTTTTCCCCCTTTTTCATGGAAGGATTTTGTCTGTGTGATCTGTCCACGCTGCACAAAGCACAAAGAGAGATTGATTGAGAGAGTGAATATGAATGCAGAAAAATTAATGCATGCATAATGTTTTTCACCAAGTAATGTGCCCAAATATAACACCATTCATTGAACTTGTATTGCGCAGTAAGATGGTTAAACGTTTATGGTGAATTTTAAATCCGCTACACCTGTAGTGTACAGAGTACAGTGTAAAAGCAGGGCAAAGAAATGATGGCCTACTCCAGTGAACAATAAGAACGTGATGTAAGAGAGGGTGTTGGAAATAAAGGGATAATATTTCAGATAAAACTAAAGCATACTTCCTGTTTACACCGTGCTGTTATAGGTTATTCAGTAAAGTGTTTATTAATAACCAGTCTTATGTCACCTAGTGGATAGTGTAGTAGTCAGGGTGACTCATGAATTTAGCCATTTTAAAAGTGGGGGTGGGGGGGTGCTTGGGGGGTTTGGAGGTGATGGGGTTTAAAAGAATTATTAGCGAAAGAGCTTTAAAAGATAAGAGAGATGAGAACATGGTGCTAATTAACCTCCTCCTTCACGCACCTTCATCCCTGCAGGCGGGGGTCTGATGATTTAGAGGGAAATAAATCTGAGGGATGGATTTGGTTTCCCTGAAGTGATGATGCTGCGGAAACGTGTGAGAAAGATGGAATGGTGTGTGTGTGTGGGTGTGTGTTTGTTTCTTGATGCTGTATATGACCTTAATCAGGCTCCTGTCCTATATAAATTCGAGTACACTATAAAACCGTATACTGCATAAGCACATAGTGTTTCATTCTGACATGTTTTAGAACAACACACACACACACACACACACACACACTCAAACATACTGTATATGAACACATCAAAGCCGTTGATTTACATTATAACACATTTTTAAATAATACTGGATTTGGCGTCATCATTACTCTGAGAATGCTATTATGCTTGACATTTGTTTACTCACACTCGTTCACATGCGTCTCAGCTAATGGTAAGCTAAGAACACTGTTGCTAGGCAACTGGGAAATATGCTGAGTGTGACTAGCGATGACGGTGCAGGTAGGCATGAAGTCTTGACAAAGATACCAGACAGAACCATCAGGATTGTAAACATTTTCCTTAAAATTATTGGCTCATCTCTGATTACGTTATTTTTTAAGTAATTAATTAATTAATTAACTAACTAATTAATTAATTAATTAATTAGCATCGACTCCAAATAAATTTATTGGCTTTTGGAATGTAGACCTGATGATTTGATTTAAAAAATAATGATTTGGTTTTAAATAGCAATACATTGCATGTTGAATATTTCAGTTACATAACAGCATTTTAACTGAATTCATGTAGGTTTGCCGCGTGACGAGTTTTATGTTGAGATGAATATTTCCCCTTGAAATCGAGAAACACAAAAGAAAGCAAGTGTCTGAAGGCCAGCTCTGTGTAGTTATGTAAGTTTAAGCAGTAGAGCTGTGGAGGTGGTGGTGGGTGGATGGAGAGCCGAAGCCACTCGCTTTCTCCTTCTGGAGGACAATCTGTACTTGACTGCACACACACACACACACACACACACACACACACACACTGAGATAACACGCAAAAATGAAACCTTCCACTACGGCTGTAACAATATGATAAATTTTGAATATTTTACACAATCTGGGCTTTTTACAGTAGAGCTCAGCACAGTTAATGAAATTTACTGCAGGTGCTTGTAACAGCCTAGAAATTGATGACTACTGTACATACATTCAGTTTCAGGACAATTGCATAAATAGCTATATATATATATATATATATATATATAAAGTCATCTTTTACCAAAACTAAGTATCTTCTGGTCGAAAATTAAATTAATGTGACAAAATTCAGGACCAATGTGCTAGAGGACTAAAAAAAACAAACCTATAGAGCAGGCAAAATGCCACCTAAAAGGTGGAACAAAAGATCAGGTAAAGGTCAAAAACAGGAAGGCATGGTTCAGCAAACCTGATCGCAAATCCGAAGGACAGCAGTGGATCTCGACTGTAGATTCTAGTGGAGCAGGATAACCTTAAGAACACCTTTTCATAGTCGACTTATGTGATATGCTATACCATCTAGTGTATAAATGGTTAGAGGTGCTTTGACACTACAGGCCAAAGCACAATTCGTGGTACGCTTAAGCCAAAAGGATCAGCATGGCATGCTCAAGTCCAACATGGTCTCGAGGACAGCATGGCATACTCGGGCAAAGCTCGAATCACAGAGCCAGCCATACGTGAACACGGAAGTGGACTGCTCAGTGTTTTCCATACGTAGAGTATACTTTGGCGGCCTGCACAAGAATATTTGGCCACCCCTTTTAAAACTCTGTCCAGGAGTACGATACCAATCGCATTTGAGTAACTAGTAGCGGACAGTTCCTCCTGTGCTACCGTTCCTGTACTTGTTTATTCTGGGCAGTGTACTGAGAGTGTACTGAAAGCAACGGATGGCAGTTGTTGTAAGAAGGGAATACTGACAGTGTCACAATTTTGCATGCGGTACGGGGTCTTCTTCGAAAAACTTGTGAAGATTACCCCTTAAAACTTAAAAGTGGTACAGATTCTTGCTGGTGATAACATACATCAATTTGTGAAATTGGCTTTCATACGGAACCAGAGTTATTATTTAATTTAAACTGTGTAAATTTTACTTCTACTGGAATATGGAATGTGGAAAAGACATCGCAAAAATGCAGGCTACCACTGCAAGTATATGTCAGACCTGTGGGAAACCCTGACTGCTGTTTACAATGCGACGTCATCATCGCCGTCTGTCTCCTCTGAAATCGCCATGTGCGAGCAGCACGCACCAATCTCATCCTTTAACCTGCACAGACATAGCTGATACTGTAGGAAGGCACAACAGAGCGTTGTTCTTGATATATATATTTTTTTCCAAAATATAAATTATATTAAGTATATTCTGAAGGTTGACTTCCTTGCCGTATCGGAGAGTGCAAATACTGTACACTACAAAAATTTGGGGTAATCAGTTACATAAAATTTTTTAAGTAATGATGTTTCCAGTTTTAAGTGAACGTAACTATGAGTTTTTGAGTTTGTTGTACTCATTCATATTAATCATTCTTTACTTGCATTATTGAGTAGCCTAACTCATACTATTTTATAGCAATTATCTTTTTTTTTTAGTTGTTGCAAAGCAAATAAATTGTTGTTGGTCTTTCGGCTGCTCCTGGCAATGGGTCGCTACAGCAGACAATCCGGTCCGCACACAAGCTTGGCACAGGTTTTACACCAGATGCCCTTCCTGACACAACCCTCCCATTTTATCTGGGCTTGGGACAGGCACTTCATCCAGTTTTTGGGAATCAAACCTGGGCCTTTCGCATGGCAGGCGAAACACCTACCACTGAGCCACCAGTGCTCTATTGCCCTGATGACGTCAGAAACAAAATCGCTAGTCTGAAAGATTTTAAGTTGGTGGAACTTTAACGTGACAGCTACTGTTACTTAAGTACTTACAGATACTTAAAATATCAAATTTGTTCAGCTAACTTGTCATTTCTACAAACTCATCAATACCAAAAAGTTCTCAATACTCATCAAGGTCTCTTAATTTGAAGTAATTGGAATTGTTTAAGTTGACTCAATACTGAATGTAATACTGAATGTAAATTTTTTTTACATACCTTGTTCATACTGTTTTTGTACATTGTTTTGTTATACTGTTTTATATTGCTCTTTATAATATCACTTTAATCAACTAAAATAAACACACTTGCACTATTCTTATTGCACTGTTCTGTTTTTCACCATATCAGCCTTCTGTGATGTTAACTGTCCCTTTTTGCAGGACAGTAACTCAATTATCTCACCTCTGTTGTTCTATAAGTTTGTGTTATTTAAGGTTTTTTTTTTCCCCTTAGGTTTATTTAAGGTTTTTCAATGTTATTTGTAACGAGGATGAGAGAAACGTAATGTATGTCGATTCTCTATATGTATGCACTGTACATGTAGCAGAATTTACAATAAAGTTGACTTTGACATGTTTAATTACTTTGAGCATTAGGGTTTACAGAGTGGTGTGTACTGGATTAGAACTAGCCACATGGCTAACCGTAACTTGTCATACGGCTATTTCCGGGAAAAGGAAAGAGATAAATTTTTACTAAATAAACTGTAAATAAAAAAAAAAATAACGACCAGATTTCAACTCAAGTCAAGTATGCTTTTATTATCATTTTAATCAACAAAATGATGTTCCTTCAGGACCAAGGTGCAACATAAATTAACAGCTAACAGCTAACTAGCTATGACACTGACTAGCTAAGAAAACAAATGAACAAAACTATCTAACTATACAACATAAATTGAAAACATAAATGAAAAAAAACTAACTAGCTATGCTAGTTAGCTAGCTAACCAAAGGCATACAGTACAGTATGACACCTACTGTAATTAGCTGACAAGCTAACACAACAAATTAACACTATAAATGAAAAAGAACTATACAAAAGAAAAAAGGGACAGCAAAAGACAACAGAAAGTGATAATGAGTTGAAATAGTCCAAATAAATTGTCCATGAGATGATAGATGAGGTAAACAGTAAACATTTCTTGTTGAAATAGCAGCAAAGATAGAAAAACAGTTCTTGTGCAAATATCAGCTCATAAATACTGTGCAAAAAAGCAATTGCAGGTCGGTGTGTAAACGCTAGATGGAATTCTTTGTGTGTGTGTGTGTGTGTGTGTTTATCTGATTTGTGTTTGTGTGTGAGTTTATCAGATTTGGCTTAGCTGTACTGCAGGAGCTTCCTTTGGGTCTCAGCTGATTTTTGCACGGAATGAGGCTTGTGGAATTTGGCCCCAATTACTTGCAGTGTACTCGCATTCTGCGTGTGCTGAGAAGGAAAATTTATAACGACTCATTTAAGACAGACAAACCTGATCAATTCCTTTAAAGGGAGAAATAAGTAACAAAGTATTTGGGGGTGATTGAGCTCTCTTTTGGAAAGCATTCAAAACCAAGCCCTGGTTCTGCAGTACTATTTGTACTGTTAGCTGTTTTGCTCTAGCACCACGCTAACCACATCAAAGCTAACTGCTGCATATCATTTATTATAATAAACATGATACGTCTGATTTATTCCAGGCTGAAGATCTGCTGCTCTACTCAGTGCTGTTGCCTTCGCTTACTACATATTACATAATATCATGCTGGTATTATAATGACAAGCGGGCACAGGAGTGCAGGACACACCAAACGGACATTAGTGGGGATTTCCATCCACCTGTCTTCATGCAAAACAAGTCAGCAAGACACAGGAACACATTGACTCTCCCTAATGACTTAAATAAAAAAAGCTCAGTTTCTGCTGCTCAAAGAATGAGCCAGTGTGTCAGAGCTCTGAATGGAAAATCCGCAGAGGCTTTTTTTTTTTTTTCCTCCAAGGAGCACTTCCCTTCTCTCAGCAGTCTCAGAGTTACACTACTGAGACCTGCGTTTATTTCCTCAGTTGTTACTAACACTAATCCTATATTCTGCTTAACCGAAATACATTGTTTGTATATAATGCATGATTTCATCCCAAGCATTAGTTGAGCTACAGTTGGTTCATAATGTTCAAATGATAATTGCGCCATATTGTAAGCACGGACGAGTGAAAATATGAAGCTATAGGAAGCTGTCCCTTTTTAAATGCAGCGTAAGGACTTCTAATGGACATTATTCTGGACAAATTCGAACATATATTGAAGAATAGAGAAGGTCATGAGAGTGATGAATTAAAGTCTGGGAAGTTTTAGACATGGAAAGATTTTTCTGTGTTTTGAAATTTGGAGGAATGTAGTTTGCAGGAGTGTTGTTTTTAATGATACACTTTGCTCTTGCCGGTAAGAAACCTTCAAGCCTCGGGCTGTGGAAATGCCCGGGTCATTGGCTTGACAGAAGTTTCTCATTAGTTTATTTATTTTTTATACTTTCATATTTTTTTTTCCATCTTTGCTGCAGATTTTTTTGTTTTATACTTCCCCAAGTGAAAGGTAACAGGATGTTAAATTTGAATTATTTACGTTAATCAGGTTTCTGTTCATTTATTTTCTGAGAATAAACTTTCTTTTGGCAGTTCCTGTTGAAGAGTCGCCACAGTGGACCAACCGATCCACACACACCTTGGCGCAGGTTTTATGCCGGATATCATTCCTGACATAACAATCGCATTTTATATGGACTTGGGACCGACACTGCATGCAGAGGCTGGGTAGTATGGGGTTTGTGGTACCCTACCGACAGTGGGCCTCAAACTCAGACCCTCAGATCCTCAAATCAACAACCTAGACCCTTGCTGCTTGAGACACCACTCCCACATTCATTATTACTGAGGATTAGTCCTGATATTTTCACACGCAGCTGTTTGAATCACACTTTGGTGCAGAAATCCTTTAAAAGCCTCTGAGTTTTGAGTGAACTTTTAGTGTTTTTTTTCCAGTGAGAAAGAAAACATGCTAAGTAGTAGGAAAGGGAATCACCAGGGCCTAACCATTTGTATTGTGATTCTGTAAGTATCATGATTTTAGAAATATCCTAAATTCTATATAAAACTTTTTTCATGTTTCCATGTATATAATTTTTTTGGTTTCATTACCTGCAGCGCGGTGGCTTAGTGGTCAGTGCTGTGACCTCGCACCTCCAGGGTTGAAGATACAATTTCCACCTTGGGTCTGTATGCTGGGAGATTGCTTGGTGGGTTTCCTCCGGGTACTTTGTTTTCCCTCCACAGTCCAAAGACATGCAGATAAGGCTAATTGGCGTTCCCAAAAAGCGTGTGTTTGTGATTGTGTGATGTATGCCCTACAATGGATTGGCACCCTGTGCAGGGTGTACCCCTCCTTGTGCCAGAAGTAGTGTAGAAGATGAATGAATGAATCAAGTTTTGTATTAAAGGCAGCACAATGCCATAGTGTTGAGTACCGCGGCCTCTGGAGCACTTTGGCCTCACTTGGTGTGTTTCCTCCAGGTACTCTGTTTAATTGGCCTTCCTAAATTGCCTGTTGTGTGTGTGTGTGTGTGTGTGTGTGTGTGCATGCGCGTCCTGTGATGGATTGGCACCCCACCTTGTACAGAATGTCTCCTGGAATAGGCTCTACACCAGCCCGCCACCCCCCCCCATCCCCCCGACCTTGTAACGACATTGAAGATAAAGATGAAGATTTCATTACAATTCTAAACAAGCTTAGAGAATAATTCGCTGCTACCACACAGGATCCACAGTGCTGCCTGCCAATGAATGAATAGTTTATAGTGCGCCACCTGTAGGATCATAGAAGAACTGCAACATTTTACTGTCTTAAACACTGAACCAAATGACATACACTATCAGGCCAAAAGTATGCGGACACAATTCTATCACTACGGGCATTTATTATACAAGGGTCCCCCTTTTGCTGCTTGTAACAGCGTCCACTTTTTTTGGAAAGCATTCACTCAATCTTAGAATGTGGCTGTGGGAATTTCTGCCAATGTTGGTGAAGAGGTCTGGTGTATAATCAGTGTTCAGTTTCATCCCAGAGGTGTGGGTTGTGTGCAGGGTACTTGAGTTTCACATCAACCTTAGCAAA
Organism: Clarias pachynema; assembly: GCA_030014365.1. Lineage (NCBI taxonomy): Eukaryota > Metazoa > Chordata > Actinopteri > Siluriformes > Clariidae > Clarias > Clarias pachynema. The sequence continues at coordinate 19,761,326 of JAQMYL010000008.1, forward strand.
ACTATGTCGTTATAAAGATTACAAGGACATTTTCATGCTAGGACAGTTTACAGTGGAAACACTGGCTTTTGGCTGCCGTGTGTTACTATGACATTTGTATACATTTCTGATGATTTATTTATCACTGGGTTCATATTGTTCAAGTCTGAGGATTTTTTTAAGTGTAGCAAGCGTTGATGTACTGTATTTCCATAACACCTATTGCATTTGTATGTAAATTACTGGTGCTGTTGAACTTCATACTGTATTGGCCTCAGTGAAAAATAATGTTTCAGATAATCAGTGAAGAGTTATAATAACTGATTACCTCGGCATGCTTCTTGGTAGTGCCCTCAGCCTGTTGGACTCAATCGTTCAATGCAACTCCTCCCTTTTTTTTATTTCACATATGGGCCACATGTGACATGAAGTAGAATTTTAGTGGTTCGTCAAACTGCCATTTTACACTGAGGGCAGAAGTGACTTCTCTCTGCTTTCTGACTTGAGCAGAAATTCCCCTCCTTGGTTGAATACAGCGCCAACACATGTGCAGAAAGCAGCAGGGTGCCTCAGGTGTTACCTCAGGGGGTTTCTGAATACAGTTAAGTTCAACAGGCTGAGCGCGCTTAGTACAGTCTGTTGCTTTTGGCCGAAAGCGGTAGGGATAATAAAATGCATGAACATGTAGAGAAGTGTGTACTGAGCCAGAATCTGGTTTTGAGAGACAATGATTTGTGCTTACTTCCAGAAGGTTTTCTGAAGTCTTGAAAAGGTCAGAAAGGCATGTCTGGAAGGGGATGAAATATGAATAGTACAAATGGGCTACATTTTTTCAGACCAATTGGGCAGTAAAAGGGGCAGAAGTGTTGGCTGTGTGTCTTCGCAAATTTTCCAATGCCTATGACCTTTGCACTGTGCTGTACAGTAGAGAAGCAGAATTTTCTCAATGTAGCCTTTCTTTCGATCTTTCCATATCTTTTTCAAGTAGTATATAGGGATCCAGAACAGTAAATCTTAATGATGGACCCTAGAATGTTGCTCATGAAGACCTTCAGCTTCGGGCTGAGAGTAATAGATGGCCTTTCATGTTGTCAACAGTTTTTTTTTTTTTTTGGTAATTATTTTTATCATCTAGGATATTGGATACTTGAGCGAGAATCAATCACAAACTGAAAATAAAAAAAATGATTAATGTGTACAATGTACAGATGGTTCCCAAGATGCTTTCCTTTGATTGATTGGGTAGAGGGCACACGTTGAAATCCATTCAAATTTATTTCAACAATGTACACAGTCACAAAGCAGCTGTACAGAAATCCAGATGTGGACCCTAATGAAGTGACAGCAGCAAGAAAAACTTCCTGAGCTGACCTGAGGAAGAAGCCTTGAGAGGAACCAGATGGCGACGGGAACCTATCCGTATCTCGGAGTAGTATAACGCAGGACCTTACGTTGTAACAGCATGAAGTGTTTTAAAATACAGCAATATTATAATCATTCAAATACAGGAACATAAATCTCACATCAGTCCAGTGGTGTATACGTGAGCATTTGTAACTCAGTACTGTACCTAAGTATTATTTTTTTACAACCTTGTAGTTTGACTAAATATTAACAATATTATTTTCTGCTCAGCTACAAATACCGTTCTTTAAAAAGAAATTCTATATTTTCTAGTCAAATATATTTATATTTATATAACACAAGTAATATGTCTTTTCAAAACTGATACAGATACAATATCGCTAACTGCAGGCTATTATACCTAAGAGTTGGCGCAAGATCATTTGCCGTCCCACCCTGACCCACCTGATCATACGTAGCAATTGTTTCAAATCAGAAGCAGAAATACCTGCAGACAGCAGGATCAAATGTCAAATTGAAATCCCCTGATTCATGAATATTTTTCACGTTCATAATGGGAAAAAGAAGAGAGCTCTGCAACAGATTTTCAAGCGCGCTTAAGCGAATGCTCTCAAATGTTCTGGAAGAAAGAGAGAGTGAGAGAGACCTTTATTATGACTTTAAGGCTTAAGTACCTAGGTATTTGAAACCAAGAACATTTTACTTTTACACTGCAAAAAAAAAGACATATTAGCAACTTAACACTGGAAATTCAAAATTTCAGGACGATTTTTTTTTTTAGGACTTTTTAAATTTACTTTTGTTAATTGTTAATCTAGAACGATACTGAAGATTTCAAAACTATGGAATAAGGAATTCGGTAAAAAACAGTCAGTTGTTATTTTAACACACGAGGGTCAGCTGTTCTGTTCAAGAACAGTATTGTCAAGTGCATTTTCAAAACCCATCATGCACCGTGATGTCTGGCTTTCATGAAGAACCTGGCTCTCATGAAAACAAGACCCAAACTTACGTGTCCTGCAGAGGAGATGTTCTTTTAGAATTTTCAGCCTTAAAAATCACCAATTAACAGCACATCAAATTCGAGCCGTTATGAAGGCTTTACAGATTATAAGTAGCAGAAACATCTCAATATCAACTTTTTAACTTTTGTTGCATATTTTGGATGCCTTCAGCATTTTTTTTTACAATGTAGAAACCAGCAAAGACCATGGAATTAGAAGGTGTGTCTAAAATTTTGGCAGGTAATATATCTATATACAGTACATGCACAATATGTCTAAAACAGGCCTACCTCTTGTATTTGGTTCATTATTCATTTATTATTTTTTATTACTTGCCGAGATGTCTTTTTTGAACTGTGCTCAAGTGGAAATTTAAATAGCGAACTTCTACTTTTACTGGAGTAATTTTTTCCCTAGAGTATCTCTACTTTCGCTCAAGTACAAAATGTACTCTGTTCCCATGAACCCACAAAACTTGCTTCTTTACCTACGAATAAAGCTGTTTAACAAAAAGCCCAACTCAACAAATGTCTTTTCAAGCTAGCCTTAAAGGATCATACTGTGTCTGAGTCATGAACAGTAATTGGAAGGCAGTTCTATAGCTCTAGGCTTTGTCGGGAAAGACTCTTTGCTTTTTCTTCCTGCTGTTGTCTTAATGACTCTAGGTACTGATTGCTCAGGCACTGTGGGACAGGATCATTCAGTCTGCTCAAGGTCATTAGTTGGATTTTAGAATCAAATGTCAAAGCCAGTGTGGTGTGGATGAAATACTGAGGATATAGAGGAACTTCCTGGTTCTAGTAATGAGTCTAGCTGCTGAAATCAGTACACACTTGAGCCTTGGGTTTCCCTGAACGTCTTCCTAGGAAATCATTGTGATTGTGATGGTATTAAAAGCTCAAGTAATAATAGCCAGGAGATAACCTAATCAGAGGCTAGGTCTGCTGGTACTGTATCTGTGCTTAGGCAGTGCTCTTATTCTTAGGTAACTTTGCTACTGTATTTCTCAAAATCTAGGATTGTTTTTATTGTCGTCTATTTGGGGTCAGATATCTACTGATCTTGCAGCAGTTGGAGACTTCCTGATGTTGTTTGTTTTTCGGCTGCTCCCGTCAAAGGGTGGCCACAGCGGACCTTCCGATCCGCACACACAACTTGGCACAGATTTTACGCCTGACGCAACCATCACATTTTATCTGGGCTTGGGACCAGCGATGCATCCAGTGACTGAGGTTTACGCATCGGGTGGGAATTTAATCCGGGCCTTCTGCATGACCTATCACTACCAGTGCCCAGTTGGAGATTTCCTGCCGGTTATGGTGGGGCAGCACGGTGGCGTAGTGGCATAGTGGTTAGCACTGTGGCCTCACACCTCCAGGGTTGAGGGTTTGAATCTCGCCTTGGTTCTGTATGCACTGTATCCCACAGTCCAAAGACGTGCAGATTAGGTTGATTGGCATTCGCAACTTGCCTGTTGGACACCATTATTGTTGACCATCTCATTTCAGTCCTGCTTTGCTGTTATAATAAAGCTGTGCTATTTTAAGTAGACTTTGCACCAGATTTTGGAGGGTGGCTGTGGGGATTTGTGTTCATTCAGTTTTAAGAGCTTTAGTGAAGTCCCGGGGTGCAGTCGGCATTCCAGTTCATCCCAGCATCCCAACGGTCTTCATTTGTCTCCAACAAATAGGGCTTTTCTCCTGAAACAGCTAAATCACAGAAGTAGTCTGCAAATTCGTGTCAAGTTTAAAAAATATATCCGAAAGGTCCTTGTATGACTGTATGATTGGAAAAGATTACGCAGACATCTTCTATGTAGCTCTGCCTATTATGTTACTAAAGCGTACCTCACGTGAGTTAAGTTCATCTCCAGACTTCTGGAGCGTTCGATGATCCGTAGATGGTTTAAACTGAACAGAAAGCCTGATTCTAAATGAATGTTGGACCTAGCAGAGCAACAGGGCCGGTGCAATGAAAGAGTGAGTATAGCCGGGAGAGGCGGTGTATGTGGTATGTGATGGGAAGCAGAAGAAAAGATAAAAGGGAGCAGGATGAAAGACATGCTGCTGTGAACTGTGCGTGACGTGGTGGCTCCGAGCCAAACCCGAGAGAAGAACTTGTCTATTTTGGGCTTTGTGATACGAGGAGTCCGCATACAGCCAAAAACAATGATCTGTGTCAGACTTCAAGGAATGGCTCGTGAATAATATGGTTCAGCTCAGGTGAAAGTTGGATTATTGTTTGATCACTGATTTTCAAAAACATCATTTACAGGCGTCCAGCAGCGTTGTGTGTCAAGTGTGCGACAGTTCTTTGTTTAAAGATTGATAAAGTTACAGATTTGAACAAAAGCGCCACTGTAACTGTGGGAATAAGTGTAAGCGCCCGTGGCACCGCCTTACTCCAAATGATATGCAGGACTTGTGTTTGTGTAAATGAGAGTGGGATAAGGTTTAAGGAAGTAAAGTAAAATGTTGTATGATAGCATGTTGGAAGATATTGCAGTTATACAGTAGTCATTAGTTCTAATGTTTTACGGAGCGCCTCAAAATCTGGACCCCTAGGAAATAAAATTTTATCTACTTTTTTTCATTTCTTTTTTTCATTTCAATCCCAAGATGCACTGCAACGAATAATAAAAGATCAAGTAGAACCAAATCTAACACCACACTAACTTTTTTTCATTTTTGCGTGTAACATCAGTTCTGACTCATTAAGAAACGTTCAACCTTCTTGTATTCAGTGTATACACAAGTGTTGCTGAGTCAGAGCCTGTCACTTTATGCATTTGCTCTATTTTAAATAAAACATTTTTTATCAATGAGTTCACATTGTATATTATTTCATCAATTCCTAGTAGGGTTGTTCCGATTCCGATACTGGTATCGGAAATGCTGCCGATACCACAAAAAAATCTGGCATCGGAATCGGC
>JAQMYL010000008.1:19812584-19822758 GCA_030014365.1 Clarias pachynema
TGATAATTTTCTGGAGGTTGAAATTGCTGGGGTCAAATTAACCCAAGGATAAAAGATGTTAGTAAATTTGAAGGTAATAGGAGGGTTAAAAAAAAAAAGTTACACAGCATTTCAGTGCACATTAGATATTTTTTTATAGTTTTTAATACTTAAAATCTGTAAGAACTACAGCTGAGAGAAATCAGACAAAAACGACAAAAAAAAGTAGTGTTGCTGAATTGAATCTAAATTGCAATGCGCAATCAAATCGATAGTCTACCCTCTGATTCGCAGTTTTAACAGCGTTTAATAGTTAACAGTTGCATGTCTGTATTTTATTCTGCGATATACAGATTTCGTGATATTGGTTTGCATTATTATTATTATTATTATTATTATTATTATTAAATGACTCTAACCCTACTGACAATACAGGTCAGCGGTGTTTCCTCTCCCACATCCTCATGCTGTGACGAACAGATAGTCCCCCGCTCTGTTTGGTTCTGGTGACCGTGTATTTTCGGCCCTGAGGGATGGGAGGCAGTGCTTCCTCTTCCTTCCTGTCTTTGCCTTTACTATTTCATGTGCAGAATTTCTCAGTGTTGCTCACGTACTCTCCGGCTTACAATCACTGCTTGTTCGTATTACCAAACGTAATGTCATAATTACAGTATGTGTGTGTGTGTAAGATCGGATTGCTTTATACTTTTTATACAGAGGTAGCAGAAGTAGCTCAGAGTAGAGCCAGCTATAGAAATATCACATACTTGTTTTAATTTTACCATTATCTTATTTTGATCACTATTGATAATGAATTTCTTTACAAAAATCAATTCAATACTTATATTATACTGTACAATCCTGTGCAAAAGTCTTGTGTACCCTTTTCTGGTTTCTGATTTTCAGTATTCTATCAGAAAATGTCAATCTTGCAGAAAAATATCAGTAGGCCAGAAACGAAAGCAGCATATTGTGTAAAAGAGCAGAAAAAACAAAAAAGCAAGCTTCTGGGTTTTGCATGCATGAAGAAAGAAGCAGGTGACTACGTCGTCAGAAGGACTGTAGCTTGTTCTGCAGGATGTTCAGTAAAACTAAGCTGTCAATTATCTTTAAAACCGTTTTAAGCAGAATGGTCGGCACATCAGTTATTGACTTTGTTTCATGAATTACTGTTCACTGCTTTTTATATAATATTTTTTTATGCAGGACCTTTTTTTGAAGACATCCTTGTTATGTTGCATGTGTCTTAAACTTTTGCACAGTACAGTATATATATATTTTTTTAATATACAAAATGTAAAGCACTCATGCGTCTGTATCTCTGAGAGAATCTCTGTCTGTGTGCTAAGTTCACTTCTAACATCCAGGGCTGCTTCAGCATCCAGCTCTCCCCAGATTAAAGGTGGGAGTGTTTCACTGTAGTCTGATGTCTAATCAATTTTCTCTCCCTTCTGTTTTTTTCCCCAGAGTTGCTCGGTTCTGCCAAGAAGGTGAATGTGAACTTCCAAGACACAGATGGGTAAGTGTGTGACAGACGACGCCTTTTAGGGATCCGTGTGCCTGTTTTGTAAACATCACTGAAGACTTTGTCAGGCCGCCAAATATTTTTGTGACTTGTTAGAATGCATTTGTGTGTGTGTGTGTGTGTGCGTGTGCGTGTGTGTGTGTATGGTTCGAATATTTATTGATGCAAAGTGAGATCTCTTTCTCTGAGCTCCTCAAGTCTGTTTTTCCAGTTTTCTGTTTTCTTTCTATTTCCTTCTGTGTTTTTTTTTGATTGTCTGCAAGCTTTCTGTTTATAACTCTCCATCTATCATCTCTGCATTCAGAGGATTCAGAATGGCACAGAATTCAGCACGAGGGCCAATCGATGAAGAATATGATAGATGACTAAAATACAATTTTTAAAATAGAAAAATGAGCAGAAGACTGATAAGAATGATAACTATCCGCATTTAGCTACATACAGTACCAGTTAAAGGTTTGGACACAGGTTTGGATTTATTTTCTACATTCTAGAACAGTACTGGATTTTTTCAAAGCCATGAAATAACACATGTGGCATTAGGTAATTAAGTAAAAAACAACAACAGCCAGTTGTTCTTTTGGATCATGAAGATCAGCTGTTCTGGAACAGTTCCAGCGTTAACTAACTGATGAAGGACCGCCTAACTGATTACATATTCATGAGGAGGGTGTGCTAAATAAAGTTGTCTCAAGGTTATGATGTCAGCATTCAGGAAGGAAGTGGATCTGAAGGAGGCATTAAAGAAGGACAAAGGCTTCAGTGTCTGAGCTTTGCTTCCTCTCCTTCACTCTCCTCTTGCTCTTTTCTTCAGCTTTCCTCCCCCTGTCTTTCTGGGCTTTTTTTTTTACTTCCCATTATGTTTTCTTCATTTCCATTTCTCTCCTCGGTTTTCATTTCACAATGTACAATGCAATTCAAGGTCTTTTTCTCTATCTCTTTTCCCCCAGTGTCTTATTCTTTATAGTGCTATAGTGCTTGTGCATGGGCCAGAACACAACAAATTGTTTCAGGCTTTATTTACGGTCTTCGGCCTCACACACCCACCCACCCACACACGCACACACACACATACACCAGCCTGGTGGTGATTAGAGCTCCATAGATTAAAGTCTCCTTCTATGGCCTCTGAGAAACAGAAACAATAAAACCCTGGTGGTTAGAGATAAAAAACCCTGTTCATCCTCAGACACTGGACGGATATGAACACTGACTGTAGATGGAGCGGTCAATATCGAATTGTGTACAGTGCACGCCATTCTTACACTATACCAGCACCTGGTGCAGTATCATCACTGGGCAGTATCATCACGGACTAACCTCTACTCTCCAGAGGAATATATTGCTTGTATGTTGTACTGCTAGAACCAAAGGCTTGTCCTGGTTTGTGTACATGGAACAGCAGCATACAGTACAGTACATAATATATATAAAGCAAAAAGTGTTGGCCGTTATTTCATTTTTTATTTTAATCATAATAGTGTAGAGGTAGGGAACAGCTACAATAAAGTGATTTATAGCACAAGCACAACCAATCGGCACCTTGGGTGTGGCTACAGGGTGGGCAGGGGTAGTGAGTGCCACTTCTCATCTTTTCTGACAAATCACGCCGTCTACTTTATGATTGGTTACAAGAATTCAGTCTCATTTATTACTGGTTAGATGCTTTACAACATGTGAAACACGAGGCAATCGGTGTCCCTTCCATACTGTAGGCCCAGTGGATGTAAATAAACAAAGGTTTCCGTCCTGGAAAGTCACCTAATGTTACTGTCTGCGGCAAAAATGCGGACTACTGATCGAATCAAGTGTTTACATGGATAACAGTTTCCCATTCAACAGATTATGAAAGGTTTACACCACCTCTCCCTTTGTCTGATTGGAAATTCATATTGATTATGCCAGATTGGGTCCAGTTGTTCCGACTGAGGTGGTTACATGTGGGACTTTCGGCTGCTCCCATTGAGGGGTTGCCACAGCGGACCATCTGAGCCGCACACAAAGTGGCACAGGTTTTACACCGGATGTCATTTTCCATTTTATCCAGGCTTGGGACTGGCACAGCATCCAGTGTTCGGGGTTTGAAACCGACCACTGAGCCACTTATATGCCCAACTGAGGTGTTTACATGATGCAGTTTTATTCCGATTGGGATGTTATTCCAATTATTAGGGTTCATGCAAACTCATCTTGACTGACCCGATCTTCATCATTGAACTCCTTTAGAACAATTCTCTCCCATTCGTCTTTTCTTTGGACTGCTGGGTCTCTAGTGGTGGCACTGATTGATGCCACCATTTCACATGTAGCAAAAGCATTAAACCAATTATAGATGAGGCCAAATTCTTGTAACCAATCATAGCGCAGAAGATGGGATTTCTCAGAACAGATCGTCAGCCTACATTACTGACATCTTTGTATATGTTAAAGAAAAAAGTTATATTCTGATTAAATACTGTAGTGTATCCATCTTACTGGATCAACATCCATGTAAAACGTTAAACTGGAATCTCTAATCAGAATGATTTTAATCAGATTAAAGAAATATTTTCCATGTCATTGTAGCTAATGAGTCTTACCTGGCAACCCCAGATTAGATGTGATCTTTCAGGATTCTAAACTAGTAACACATGCATTGAGCTGTAAAAAGTAAAATTAAACATTTAAATCAAACTAGAACTATTGTATTGTTGTTTGAATAATGTTTTTGTCCAGTTCAAACTTTAAAATATGCAGTGACGTAAAAGCAGATTTAAGTATATGCTAAGTAAGTCAGTTTTAAAATGGCTGTCATAATATTTTTCTTGTTCATTTCTATGGATAAATGGAGGTCAGACATTATTCGCAACCACGTCAGCATGTCTGCGTATATAATAATTAACAAGGCCATTTCAGGAAATCGTGTGACGAGTGTGTGTGTGTGTGATCGCAGCATGACTCTTACTGTAACTGGAAGCTTTAAGGATGATATTAAAAAGCAAACTTTATACAACACAGATATCTTAGCTGATTAACTTTGTTTGCGGTAAGAAGTAAATTGTGTAAAATGTCATTTTTTGGCTGAACTGTCACTTTAAAGAGGTACAGGTTCTCTCGGTGGAGTCAGTGTTACTGTATGCTGTTGATTTATCACCACTTTCAGTGAGTGCAAATGCAGTAACGATTTCTTTCGGACTTTTAATTATGACTTTTCATCAGTGCTACAGTCAGCAATTCTAATTTTTAGGAAGTCTAATTTGCCTCTGTCAGTATAAGGCGTCCATAATAAAACACACACCCATGAAATGTGCATGAACTCCTCAGCATCATGACAGTCAAATGCCCGGCATAGAATGAGAAAAAGATGTCTTAAATATCACTTCCATCCAGCAGTTATTTTGTTAGACCTGATTTTGAATGGTAAGAACCACAATAAATGACAAAGATTACAGCTACAGTCACCATATGGAGAAATATATGAAAACGGACCGTCATAATCTGTGGTTCTTCCCCAAACTTTTCCTATGAACTTGGAAAAGCACTCAATGGTACAGGATCTCTCTAAGAGGTTCAAACCAGTTACAGCATGATGAAGTGTCAGTGCACAAAGCAAGCTCGATGAAGACATGGACTCTGACTGCACCTCAGACTTCCCCGCCATGACATCTCTAAAGCTCTTTGTGTCTGAATAAGCACAAAATCCCAACAGCTACTTTCTAAAACCTTTTTGAAGGTTTTTTTCAAAAGAGTGAAGGTTATTATAATAGCAGTGTTCAACTGGGATGTTTAAACAAGCGTAATATATTTCGCTGACAAGAACAGCGTGAAGTCCTGAAAATAACCGTGGTGATGTTAAGAATCTTGTAGAACCAGACTCATATTAGATTTTACCATCATCTTAATCATATACATTGCATTTCAAAAAATTGAATATTATGGAAAGCTTCAGGAGTGGCTTGATACTAGGAATGCAATAGCTGTAGCCCATTTTCCTGAAGATGTCTGGGCGTGGTGGCTCTTGATGCACTGACTCCATCCTCAGTCCACTCCCTGTATAGCTCTCCTAAGATCTTGAATCGGGTTTGCTTGACAATCTTCTTAAGGCTGAGGTCATCCCTATTGCACCTTTTCCTACTCCTACCAGACGTTTGCCTTTCAGTCGTCAAATGAATATACTTTGATACAGAACTCTATGAACATAGATTTATATGAGAGTTTCACTTTTTAAATTAAATTACAAAAAAACTTTCCCCATAATATTTTTTAGATACACTGCATATAGTCATATTTGTCTGTCTTATTAGTATTATTTTTTAAAACTTATTTCTTGCTTTTAAGTTATATTGTATACATTTGTCACAAATAAGTCTGCATTTGACAAGAGTGATTTTTGTTCTATTGTAAAGGGAAGTGCTTGTGTTTAAAGGCAGTGCTCTAAGTTGCTTTTAAGAAAAACTCTCACTCTGTTTATGATGCTTCAATTCAAGAAACATCTGGCAACCTCACAGGCAAACACTATATGTGCATAATCTCAGTGAGGCACTAAGAAAGTTTACATTAGGGAGTTGCGTAACCCCCAAGGTAATCACAGGATCATCCCACCAACACTCGCAATCCAATCTTACCACCGTAACATGCAGTTCTCAGTAATTCTGAGTTTGAGGCAAAGTTGCAACTTGTACTGTAATTATCTACCTACAATCAACTGCACACTTCAGTGGAGTTGGAACAGGGCCTCCTTTTTTGGACGACAACCTTTCAGTCCATGGCGAAGTTCTCTGGTGTCCTTCCAGTTGATGGCGGGCCTGTGCCATGGTGATACATGGGTTGTTCCTAACCATCTGAACCAGTTTCACCTCAGCTGAGGGGTTCAGTTTCCGGCTTCTCCCCGAACTTTGCATCTCCCAATGCGGCCACTGAATTAATAATCTGAGTGTACATGGTAGTGTGAGGCTTATTAAAAGAGGTGCAGGCCAGGTTGTGAGTAAGGCGCGAAAAAGCTGATTAAAGATCATGACTAATTTAGATGATCATAGCAAATCCATCATAATGAACGGACGTTTATTTAAAGCTATTGCTGGGAGATTTAGAGATGAAGCTGTCTCCATATATTACCGTTTTAGCAGTATTTCATTGTAAGCCCTTACCGACAGGGTGAGCTATGATTCTGCATAATTAACGCTCCCCTGACAGATGAGAACAATCTGGGAACATGTTCATGAATTAGTAATATATGTTCACAGGAGACACCTGTTCTCTCATTGCAGTGTTCTGGCTCTAACATTCTGATGATGTTGATTATGGTCATATAGATGATGATGCTGGTGAAGATAGTGGGGATAATGGTAATTTAAAAAACTCAATGATGTTGTTAATGTTAATGTAATGAAATTGATGTTGGTTAATTAAATTAATGATGAAAGAGGATAATAGGATGATGGTGGCCATAACAGTGATCATCTTGGTAGTGATAATGCTGGTGATGATGCTGAAGGTAGCAATAGTGAGGCTGATGATTATTATTATGATGATGGAGGTGATTGTGGGGTGTAGTGGTCGTAGGGATGACTTCAGTAGGGTTATTGTGGTATTTTGAATGATGATGGTAGTATGATGATAATGATGGTGATAATGATAACGATGATAGTTGAGATGATGATGATGGTATTACTAAAGGTGATGATGTGAGGATTATAATGATAATGAAAATTTCCTATAATGATGATAATGTTGATGATGGTATTTCTAATGATCATCGTATTCTGATTATAATGATGATGATGATGATGATGATGAAATTTCTAAAGGTGATGATAATACTTTGATAATTATGATGACAGTGATGAGGATAATTGTAATGGTGTTTCTAATGCTGATGGTACTATTATGATGTTGATGATATTGTAATGCTGATAATAATAATAATAATAATAATATGTAAGATAATGATGATATTTCTAATGGTAATAGTAGTATGGTGATGCTGGTAATTATGATGGTGATGGTAATTTTCAATGGGGATAATAGTATTATGATGATGATGATGATGATGGTGGTAGTATTTCTAATGATTATTAGGTTTTTTAATGATGAGGATGTGGAAGTGGTGCTTATTGTAATTGTAATGATGATGCAGGTGACGGTGGTGATGATAACGACAGTAATTATGACAATGATAATGAATATTTCATATTTTGTGCGTGTATGTGTGTGTGTGTGTGTGTGGGAGTCCATGTGTAGGTTTGATATTTCACCTCTTGCTTTGAAGTAACACATATCAGCTGTTTTGGGAACTGTGGATCAAAGCCGGCATTGAATTTTGCATGGTGTGTGCTTTTCCACTAAAGAAAATAAGAAGGAGGGAATTCCTTACAAGGTAGCGAGAGATAAAAAGAAAGTGAAAGAGATGAAGCGAAAGTGAGAAGCTGGCTCACATTCTGTGTGTGTGTGTGTGTGTGTGTGTGTGTGTTTATTTAGTATTCTGCTCTAAGCGTGCTCCCTCCACTCTCTCGTACTCACCTCAGCCCTCATGGCCGTCTCTATGGTTACAGCACATTCCACGCACCAACGCTGAAGAAGGGAATAGTGCCTGTTCAGATCACTTCATTTGTTCTGTTAGTGGCGAAACATTATAAGACATGAGAGCACAGTATTAATAATCAGTCTTAATATTACTACAATTAATACTTTTTTCCACGTATAACTATTAGTCTTTTTTTTTGGGGGGGGGGGGGACGTGGATGAAATGACTTGAAGCAGCTGTGAACTCGGTGGACAGCCACTGTATGGTTGTTCTCTCTGGCTGTAGATTAATGTAAATCAGATCACGTGTGTGTATGTGTGTGTGTGTGAGCACGCGTGTGTGTATTGATTCAGCTGCATATGCAATGTATTTCTAAACATAGTCTTTTTTTTTATTATGCGCACATAAATATACACACCCTACACACACATTTAGTTTTATTATATTTTAATTATTTGTTTTTATTTTCTGTCAGTAGTGATGTGTAATTAGATTATGCTTACATTTTAACATATTTACACACATTGTGTCACTTAACAACGAAAAGAATATCAGTTTTATTTTATTTAAGGTACTAGCTAACTAGCTAATGCCGCTTGGCTAAAAGGTTTTAGGTAATTTATCCTATATACCAGAGATTATAGACATTGTGTTGAAGCTAATTGCTGCTACTACCTGAAGTGCATGCGATAATATTTACCAGCTAATTTGTACTCCCGGACGCTAATATGTACAGCTAATGCGTACTAGCTGTGGTGTGTAGCATCTGTTTGTCTGTGGTGAACATACAGTATCAGCTACATGCTAATGTAATGTGGTTTTTACCTGACGTGTTGAGGTTAAAGTGGACCAACTAATTTGTACTGTCGTAGGTGTACAGGCTAACGCTAAGCTATTTACTTGTGGAAAGTTAGTTATCTTAAGCCTTGGTCTAAGTTGTACTTCCTTTATCCAGATACACTCCCTGTTCGTTAATCGGAGAGTGAATCACAGACGAGAAATCGAAAAAGTAGATCGGATAAAGCGATCAGATAAACATTGCTTTTACTTAACATTTGCATTTCACTTATGATGGAGGCTAAACATCAGGCAGATATCTAAGTCCTGCAAAAGTTTCATTAAATTCTGTCCAGACAGTTTTGTGTGATTCTGCAACCAGTGTACAGACAAACCCTTTCTTTCATTTATATTTTGTAGCCATTTAGCGCTAACAGAACGCTAACAATGCGAAAAAGAAATCGTATTGTAATTTGTTCAGCAGTTTTAACGTTACATACCTATTGACCAATAAAGCAGTCACTTGTTTATTAAGGTGTGCTTTTGTTGGCCTAATCAGAAACAATCCCATGGATCTAAAATTTGAAATGTGAGCTTTTCATGTGTCTTGGCTAATGTGTGCTAATGTGGTCTGAGTTAAACTAACAGCCATGCTGATCCATACTGACCTGCATATGGAATTTGTTTGATTAGCCTGAGGATATGAAGGACACGGTCAATGAAACCGTCTCTGGTAATATGGTGTGTGTGTGTGTGTGTGTGTGTGTGTGTGTTTGTATATTCTACAGGAAGATTTCCCTGCCAAAGCCCTTAAGTTTCATATATTTTAATCTCATTAATTCCCTCCTGATTTCATTCTAATTTCGTGCTGCTATAAATAAACGTTTATCATACTGCACTCCACATGTTCAGCTGTTATGCGCCGTTTTCAGTATATACAGTATATATATGTTTTGTATGTGTGTTGCAGATTTTCTGCACTCCACCATGCTGCCCTCAATGGAAACCTGGAGCTCATCGCTCTGCTGCTGGACTCTCAGGCCATGGTGGACATCAGGGACCAGAAAGGTTGGTGCTATATCGAGAACTGGGTTAGCTGAGGCTGCATAGACCAAACAGCTACTGAAGCAACAACAAAAAAAAACAACTCATGAGTGTAATTGAGTAGTGCAGTAGATGACCACACTGAAATAAAGAAAATGGTAAAAACAAATAGAACGCAAAAGGAAATCCGGAAATCCATCAAAAAATGAATCAAATGGAATAAACTCAACTGTATAAATTTTGAGAATATGAGTTTTTTTCTTTAGAGGATAGATTGTCACAATGGCGTTAAAAAGCACAAATTTTATGTCAAATTTGTTTTGGTTATATAAGTGTGAATTATGTAA
>JAQMYL010000008.1:19837754-19875912 GCA_030014365.1 Clarias pachynema
ACTGCACAAATCTGTGTCTAAAACTCCTGATTTTAAGCAACAAGTTTTCACTCCAAATATTGACTGTTTATTTTATTACTCTTTATTGCTCTTTATAAAAGTTTCTTTTATGCAGAAATATTTTCAAAAGCATATTTTGCTCATGCCATATTTTTTTTTCAATAAACTGGTGTGTGTGTTAAAGTCGCCCTACACACATACAAAATAAAATATGCTTTACACACGTGGTCACAGTGTTACAGTAAACAGTACACGCGCACACACTGGATGTTGACTATACGAGTGACGCACATGCACCGAGACCGAACATGGGAGACGATTACCCACAATTCCACAGCGCGAGAGAGAGAAGAACCAATCGCTCAGTTGTGATCATGTGACGCTTGCCATTAAAACAAGAAGTGCATGCGTGCCACATGATACTCGATGATTCTTGGTACTCGTAAATCAAGACTCATTCATCAAGTCAAAATGTATTACAAATTTTTGCTCGCAAACCGGGTTACTCGCAATTCGACATTCCACTGTATATAGATCAATCAGATCACAACACATGCTGAGGAATGACAACAGTATAAATTCAAATATGTGTACGGTTATACCCCTAGTACAGGCATTTTTTGAATACAAACAATTCTTGAATTATTGGCACATTATTGAATCTGTTTGTGGTCAAACACATGGTTTAGCCGGATCTTATTTCTCGCTCAGTAAAAGCAGTTTGAATGGCGTTTGTATGTAAACCTGTATGTTAATTCGAGGTTATTCTTACATTTTTGTTCTCTAGGTGTTGGAGCAACACTCTGATGGACGGTGGAAAGGCTGCATCCATGACAATCGGACTGGAAATGACAGAGTCGGCTACTTCCCTTCTAGCATAGTGGAGGTGATTAGCAAGAGGCCGGGTACTACAGGTAGGAGACAGCAAATAATGTTTAGATCTACTCTACTCAGTGCTACACACACATGCACACACACACACACACACACACAAAATTTACAGCATGCAACAAGGAGATTTATCCACATGGCCTATTTGTTTATACAGTACGTGTATAGAGCTGTGTCTTGAATGCTACTAGCTCATAATACATTATAGAAAAAACTGGCAGTATTTTACTCCTCACTTCAAAAAATACTTTGTAAAATCGGGTAGCATGCCATTCTTAAAAACTTGAAGACAAAGGTTGCAACACGTCACTTATAGATGAGTACGCTGTTGTATCATTAAATTCTTCATGTTTTCCATTCAGTTCATCAGTTCATCACTAGGGGAAGATGCAATGTAACATTCTGTAAAAGCTGTCAGATTACTGAAGTGGTTTTCTTTGTGTAAGACGCTCAGTGCGGAATAAAGTGATAGGATAGTTGTGGTAAAACAAAGTGGTGTGAGAATCTCCTTTGGATACAACATACAGGTATACAGAAGCGATATATGATGAGGTCTGGTAACACAGAACCGTCAGAACAACCGCAGAGGAAGAATGGTACAGGAAGAGAGACAAAAGGAGAGCTACAGATGAACAGGCATAAAACAACAACCATAAAACAACAACCTCAGAAGCACAAGTGAAGAAGAACACTGGCCGATTAACATCCTCAGAAGTAAAGCTGCATAGGAACTTAAGTTGGTTTTCTAGTATTTTTTTCCCTAAGGGGGAATGCAGTCTTGGGTTAAGGTTGTTTTGGCTGAAGGTGTTCACTTAATGTAACATATCACAAAACTATATAGGAGTGTTTGGAGGAAATTTGAGTGGTATAGGGATCTTGTTTGGACATGAAATCGAGGTCTGGAAACACAACACGAAAGATCAAGTGCAGTCTCCAGCATTTACAACGAACACTACAAAAACAGAATTCCTTGTTAATGCGAACAACCATATTGGAACAGCCAGTAGAGGAACAGCAGCAGAAAACAATCACAATTGAACAACTGTACAAGAATAGCTGCAGTGGGATAAACACAGAAGAACAACCATAAGAGAACAACTGTAGAAGAGCAAGCATAGAAGTACAACTGCAAAAGAACAACCGCTGTGGACCAACTGCAGAAGATCAGCTTCAGAAGATCAACCACAGAAGAACAGCTACAGAAAACATCAGCATAGGAATAACCCAAGATGAACATCTGCAAAAGAACAACTTTGGAAAAACAACAACAGCAGAACAACTGCAGCTGAACTTGTAACTTCCACTGAAACGACCGCAGAAGAATAGTGACCGAACAGCTGCAGAACAGCCACAGAAAAAAAAAAGAGTTCTAGAAATACAAATCAAGCATAATTGATGTTGACAAACAAATAGAAGAACAGTTGCAAGGAATACAAACACTAAAGAACAACAGCAGAAGTCAGTCTACAATAAGCAGTGTTGGAATCCAGCCATCTTCTGAACAGCTTTGTTCTAGATTTCATCATTTACTGTATCTCTGGAGATGTGCATCTTTAAGAACATGATGTTTGAATTCCAGGCAAAATTTAGACAGTTTTATTTCTATGTTGTTCTTTATGTATTGCTTGTTTCTGTCTCACTACTTTTCCTACCCAGAACCCTTTTCACCAATTCGTCTGGTTCTTCTTCAGGTTCTGGGTTTTGGCTGTCTTTTTGCGTTAATTTTACTTCTTGCTCTAGTTTTGGTGCTGGTTTTTGCCCAAGATCTGGTTCCTCTTTTGGTTCTGGTCCTTGTTCACTTCTCAGTTTCAGTACTAGTTTTGGTTCTCGGTTCTGTCTGGTTTTATTTATGCATTCATTTTAATTCTGGTTCAGGAATGGTTTAGTAATCATGTTCTTGGTCTACTTCTTGTTCTGGTTCGAGTTGTAATTCTGGTTCTGATTCCAGTTCAGATTCCAGTTCTGATTCCAGTTATATTGGTATTATTTGGGTTCTGTTTATAATTCTGCTTCTAGTTTCCTCTCGATCGTATAGTTTTGTTTTGTTTTGTTTGTTCTCGTTTTGGAAGCAGTTCTGGTTTTTAGTTTGGAATTTGTAATTTGGTTCTGTTTGTTTATCTTAATTAGTTTCTGGTTCTGATCCGTATTCTAATTGTGGTTCTGGCTCCATTTCCAGTTTGGGTTACAATTTGTATCCCGGGTTGTGGTTCTAGTTAAGGTTATAAATCAACAGTAATGCTGTTAAAAAGTCTCTGCAGTGGGTCATCTGTTCTTTCTTTGTTCAGTGTGATTCATGCTTCATTGCCATATTATTGGATCTGACAGTCTGGTTGCACCACACACAGTTGTGTTTATTTCATCAGACATCAAACACTAACACAGAATTTGTAATACCATTTGTCTCAGTTAATGCTTATTGTCTAAACAGTGCCGGTGCAACCATGTAGCGGAACCAGGGTCCTCATTGAGCTCCAGCTCTGATCAAAAGAATTTTCTACACAAGCATTACCAAACTAAACAGTGAATAATTCCAGGAATGCCTTGTCCCATAGACAGTTGTAATTGATCTTATTATTGTAATTTTTTTTCCTGGAGTGACAGAACAGTTTGCACCGGCCCTGTGTTCAAGAAACCATTACCAAGATCACATGCATTTATTTATTCATTTATTGTATCAATATTTCTGTCTGTACTGTACATATCACTGTTTTATATTTATTCTCATTTCCAGTATATCTAGACACGTATGTGTGTATGTGTACACTATATGTGTAGTGGTCATGCTTATTTAATCTCTCTAAAGGTTCACAAACCTTTACTAGTTTAAAAATTATTCTTTGTCTCCGTTTATGATTTGCTGGTTTTAACCCTTCTGTTCTGTATTTAGGAGTGATGAACGACATTTCATTATGAAATATTACAGTATTAATGCTTTAAGATAAAAAAAAAGAAAAATAAGCAAAAATAAAAACCAAACCCTGTTTTGCTACCGGTAATGGCGCTAATATTTTTTTTCCGGAACAAGTCGGAATGATGTACTGTAATACTACCGTAAAATTACCACTTAGGATGTATATTTTAACTAAACTTACTTTAACTTCTCTGAACTGATATTTAAATATTTCAGTCCTCAGCAACGTGCTTCCTGTTCCATTCATTTGAATTTGATTATTGGAGAAAATTTCCTAGGCATAGTCAAAGCTTGGCTATTGTCATTTTCAGATCACCACATGAACCGAACGTCCTGTATAAATGGTATGAATTTGAATACACGTACCATTAAACCCATTTTAACAACCAATAAGTTCATTATTAAGACCAGTTGTTACCAGTTAAGTCAAGTGTTCTCGCTTTTCCAGTTATACATTATACAGGACTGTGCAAAGATCTTGAGCCACCCATTGTTTCTCCACATTTTGCTTCCAAAACTCCAGACTTACGTGTATTTTTAATGTGGACTTGGGGAATAGTTCTAGAGTCTCCTGAAGGATCTTTTTGGCTCCCATTTTTAGTCCAGACCCCGTACCTGACCAGATTCAGAGGAATGTTTTTAGCATGTTAAGCCACACACTGACCTATGAATCATTCACGCATTAATAAACATCGAACTTAAGGCATGAACCAGTGAGAAACAGGTGCAGGTGATGAGAGATGATCAGGTGATTAGTATACTGGTAATGCTGGATGCTGAGTGGTTGGAACAGACGAGAGGGGAAACGAGGTTGCTGCTGAAATTGTTACATAAACAACCAAATTTTAAATTGTATCTTTAGGAACTTTGCACCATTTGCAAATGAATTTAATATGGAAAAATGAGGGGCGGTTCAAGACTTTTGCAGAGTGCTGTAAATCCAGAAACTAATTTATAAGATTCAGTCATTTTAGCAAAGATAAAATAATGTCCCAGAGTAAAAATTAGTTGTTTGATTTATGTAACATTTTAGACTTCATACTAGCTTCAGTGGCAGATGAATAAATCTAGCTAACTGTAATAGCTACGTATTTTCACCAGAGGCGCCCTTGAGCTCTGCTACTTCTTTCAAAATTTTAAACAATAACCATTTTGTTGCTATTGATAAGCTACAGTACTCGCTGTTGTCCGCTGTTGTTGCTGTACTATGGGATCACTCCAAAATTTTGCCTGAATGTTTGAAGTTCACTGAAGTAGAACAGAAATAACAGGCACCCAGAGCGGTACAGTAACTGTAAAATTGCAGTTCATGTAGCCGTTTATAAGCTTTATATCCTCTGACAAAAGACACTTTTTTGATGGCTTCAACATTTTTCCCCAACTTTGCATGTTGAACATCCTGTGGTGGGAGGTAACATTATTATAGTCTGCAAATTGCAGTTTATATAAGACACTGCAAAGGCAGCTGGTGTACTGTATGCTGACTGCTTTGATTCAGTGAATAATTTCTGAAAAACAATACTAATGCCATACCGAACCAATTGCTTGGCATCAGGTTCTCTCATTGAAAGGAGTTCTCTGTACTTTAAAGATTGCTTTAATGGCCTGCTGTACCGTATAGGTTGGTGTTTCAGCTAGTTTCCCAAAATATAAGCTATTACTGCTTTCTCGGCTAAACCTACATTAACACGTTCGATTTGTTATAGATGGCTTATTGTAATTGGACATTTTTGAACAGAGCAGAAGGGTTCAGTGTTGCTGATATTTTGGTTGTATTGTGTTTTTTTTTTTTTTTTTGCATCTTTGATTTTCTCTCTCCTTTTTTTTGGTTTAATTTTTTGCATATTTTTAATTATTTTTTGCTGGTTTAGTCATTTGTACTGAACAGTATCACACCATCGCGCCGGCGAGTGTGTGTGTGTCTCCCGCCGTCGCCATGGTGAACGGAGAATCGTGTCATTTCCTGCCACTATCCCATCAGCCACTTTTCACTTCCTTTGGCTATAAAAGTTCACAAAACAGCTCGGCCGAGCCGATCAGCCAAAAAGGTACAGGACACTGACTCTCCACTATTATTATTATTATTATTATTATTATTATAATTACAGTCAGGTCCAAAAGTCATAAAACATCATCTTTTGTCTATTATACATTTCAAACTATTTGTCTGTTAGTAGTTTAGAGTACATACTGTATATACTGACTTCTAGTAAAAGCCTACTCAGAAAAGGGAAAAAAATTCTTGAGGTTCTAGCAAAAATTACAAGAGTTATAGAGATGTACACGGTCCATAAAGCTTTAACAGCATGATGTAATGAATACCTTGAAAATTACAAAGAAATTGTTCAAGAAATTAGGAAAAGAACTGAACTGTTTGACAGCAAAATGAGATAACTCCATTTTTTTTTTAGTTCTAATAAAAACAGTTTTTTCAATTAAAGAAGGATTAAAAACTGCTAGAGAATACCCTGTGCATATTTTCTTTGAGTTTTAAAAAGCACAAATGCCAAAATATTATATTCAAATTGTTTTGATTATATATGTCATATGGAGTTACAGCATTTTTTCTAAATGCTATAACTCCATATCCCACAGTTTTGTCAGAATGCATAAATCAGTCTCCAGTTGTGTTTGTGCACAATCCAATTTATCCAATTTAGTTGTAATAACATGTTAGTTGAGATTAAATAAAAAATGTAGCAAACTTATGCTTTGACTGTGATTTTTTAGTGAGTCAAACAGTAAGTGTGGCAGCAAAGATCAAGGACAAAAGTGAGGAGTTTTGTTGCACACAAAACATTGAGATTGTGGAAGATAGTGAGAAACATTATAAGCAATACAGAAACGTCAGTTAGCAGTATTAGTATACAACGTGGTGTTCAAACATCATCCAAATTGCACAATGTCCTATTTCACAGAACGTATCGCGGGCGTTAAGCAGCACATACTTACTTGTCACTGATTTCCACTGATGTGATGCAATGGCAGTAACATAGTGTCTAAATATCCTTTCTTGGCTTCAGTATTCTCCAAAAACCCTTTAAACACATTCAAATGGCTCTCTGCAGTCACTGATTCAGGAAGTACCTTTGCTTAAGTGATCATGTGACAGAGAGAGGCGTGCAATTAAAAGTTTGGTGTCCGAGAAAAATAATTAGCCAAAACGAGTAAAAGTCAGAAAATGGTGTTTATCGCATTTTGCTATGAAACTGTTCAACTGTAGCAAACTGATCACGCTCAGAAAACTAGCCAGTGCTAGCTTACTGCAACACTAACAAGACTAAGACTTCACTAGACTGTAGACTGTAGACTAATAATTAAAAATGTATTATTGTTTTTTCCCCTCGAAGCAGACTAAATTTTGCATAAAAAATACTAAATTTAATAACCGATGAAGATTAATTCATTTTTAATGCACTGAGTTTTGTACCTGACTTTTATTTTTAGTATTATTATTATTATTATTATTATTATTATTAATAACAATAATAATAAATTAATAATTATTAATTATTATCCAATACCATGTTTGTAAAACTTTAAGGAATGTTTAAAAATGGATCTTACCTAATGTTCCCTCATGCTAAAATTCAACAAATATCAGAAATTCCTTGACGTTTTCTCAAACGTGCAGTTTCCTGTCTTAATATTTGCTTTGATTTCATTTAGCTGCTTTAAGCAGAACGTGTTTCGTTTGTTCGTTGTGTGACCTCACATGCTTTCACAGTCTGTTCTGTCATGCTTGTTGTCCAAGCCCTTCTGTCACTCCTTCTTCCTCTGTGCGGTGTGTTTGTGTGTGTGTGTGTATGTGTGTGTTTATATCCTCATGCGTCTCAGTCCTATTTTCTGCATCTGCTCCTTAGAGTAAAAATGAAGGGATTTGCTTTACTTCAGTGCACCTCCAGGCATCGTCTCAGTACTGTTTATATATCGCATCCTCATTCACTTCCCCTTAGTCTAGTCCCCTTGCATGTCATTTTAAGAGCTTTTCATAATTTTCATAAAAAGATGCTTAATCTGTGTACTTTCTGGGGTTTATTGGTACCGTATGTGTTCAGGTTGGGTTTTATCCAGTTTGTACGTTACAGCTGGTGGAACTGCACTAGTTCACTTTGCTGACAATTCAGAAGCTTGTACTTGAATGTTTGTAGGATTTATAAGAAATTATTAACCAGCGAATAAAGTAATTTGATTTTGGAATTGATTTAAACCAGGTGAAGGTCACGGCAAGGTCAAATGTCCAAAGTAGATTTCCTTCAGCTTCCTTCTTGTTTGAAAGTCAATAGGATTGACGAATAGACATTAGGCATCGTGTCATGTTTGACGTTTTTTGATAATGAGTATTGATCTTTCAATCTCGCATCCACTGCACATGTACGGCGCTTACTCGGGCAGAACATTTCCTAACGGAACCTAAAATCAGAAAGCCGATTATACTCGCCCTGTATGTGCACGTCTCTGAGCTACAGTAGGTTGTCCGTGTTGTGATGTTGTGTTGTCCAATTTTGATCTTATTAGATACTGTACAAGATGTTGTTTGAGTTTGAGTAAGGGGAAGTTGACATGGGCCCAGTGAAAAACAGTATTTAAATCCTTGGATGTCCTCAGGAATCTTTGAAATTGAATTGATTGAAGTAATTATAACCTCTGAAAGGCAGTTGCTGTTTTAGTCGTACTGACTATCAATTATCATCAACACAGCAGCGAAGACGCAACACACTTCAGATTAACATCACTAGAAATACGCACAGCATACATGCAGTACAGTACAGTGTTGGTGACAAATTAAAGGAAAAAATTTCCGTATGGTGGCTGTGTTGTTCTCTGCTCTGTTGTCAGTGTCCACTTATCACCTTTATCTTATAATGATAGAAGTGGTCTTCTTCCTGGATGATCCAATTCCAGTCCATTGAGTGGTTTGTTTGATGTTGAAACTGATGTAAAGAATATGCTTTGGCCTCAAGATGCATAAAAAACAAACAAATATTGGAATATCTTTTGGAAGAACGGTCTTTATTCCTCCATAATATTTATAATCTTTGCCAAGGTGCACTGAAGCTGTTCTGGAGGCTTGTGCTGGTTTTTCCTTTAATATGTCAGCCATGTTTAAGGTTATGAACTAGTAGTTTAAAAAAAAAAAACGTGTCCAGATTTAAAGCGTCATAATGTTGAACTTGTTCCTTTGCTCATTTGAGATGATCCAAGCCTGGTTCTACTGAGTGGAAGAAAGTCAATCAACATCTTGGCCTACCGATGATATCATGAATTTGCCATGAGATTCTTTACTTTTAATCTGGAAATGGTTGGCTTGACCTTCAAACAGACAGACGCTGTTGAGACGTGGGATCAGCCCCTGGCTCAGGGGATAGGAAAAGAGTTGCCAGATCTGCCAGAAAAAGAAAAAAAAACAATATTACCTTCAGATCAACCCCAAAAGTTGTGAAAAATGCATGAAGTTGAATGGATTGTAGCCTGTATTTGGCTCTCTAATGGTATTACAGAATTAAACCACTAGACATTTATATTTAGTTAGACTTTGGTCTTTATGCAGCTTTTTTTTTTTTTTTGCTTGATTGCATCAACTACACTAGTAAAATGTACAGTAAGTCTTAATCAAAAGCGAATAGGGTTAATTATAGAGTTAGTTGTTTGTACAACACTTGATTGTACTTGCTCGTGATGGCTGCTTCACATAGTCCTTGTTTGTAGTGTGTGCACATCCTCGATTGTGAGTTACTAGTAGGTAGTACTATCTTAAATGCCAACATGGAAACTTGAGTGTCATCATGTTTGTTTACTTGCAAAACTATCTGATTGGATTCTATCTACTGTACTAGTAACATCTATATAGGCATTTACTCTATGTGAACAACTACGCTCACTACGTTGTCAGTTAACTACATGAACACATGGTTTAACACCAAGTATATTTATTATCTTAGAGCAAGATCGAAAGAACTTTATCACAGTCTAGAAGTTCCCTAAAAATATCACAACATGGAAGTAGCTTTAATTCCAAACCTGGCAACACTGGTGCTCTTTTGATGTTGTTGGGATCATACGGCACAGTAATAAACCCCCATCCAGGTTAAGGAATTCTATACACCCCCTCATTTATCGTCTATACCGCTTTATCCTGTATTCAGGTTCACGGGGGACCTGGAGCCTATCCCAGGAGACTTGGGGCACGAGGCGCGGTACACCCTGGACAGGGTGCCAGTCTATCACTGGGAACACACACACGCTCACTACAGGCAGTTTGGGAACCCCAATTAGCCTAATCTGCATGTCTTTGGACTATGGGAGGAAACCGGAATACCCGGAGGAAACCCATCGAGTACAGGGAGAACATGCAAACTCCACGCACACAGAGACGGGAATCGAACCCGGCCAGGAATCGAACCCGGGCCCTGGAGGTGCAAGGCGACAGTTCTGTCCACTACAACCACTACATAGATATACATCGTTTTTATATATATTACTTTAAAATGCATAACATTAAGACCAATAACAGATGAAGTAAATAACATTGATAATCTTGTTAACATTGTACCAACAATGGGGTGGGATATATTAGTCAGCAGCAGTCAGTTTTTGAAGTTGACGTGATGGACGGAAAAAATTGGACGTCAGAACGTCTCCAAAACCCCAGGTCTTATAGGCTCACTGATGCATAGTCTAATCCAGACTCAAGATGACCCCCTATTCACCACCGCGAGCATATACAATGAGCATATGAGCATCAGAACTCTTATTTTAGAAGGACTCAAGTGCTCAAGGTGATGATTTATTACTTCAGGCCTTCAGATTCCCCAGATCTCAAGTGGACAAACAGGTCTGATCCATCATGGCCTCATCTTTCAACTTAAAGGAACTTTTGCTAACTTCTTGGTGATACACACCTTTCGAGGTCTTGTGGAGTTCATGCCTTGAGAGATCAGTGGCATATTTGGGGGCCTATTATTCTAAGTGGTTGTAATGTTTCAGGTGATCAGGGTCTATTGTTTCAGGTGATCAGGGTATTCCCTCGGTCTATTGAGGAATCATTTGTTCCACTTTAAGACACATAAAATGCTATGCTCAATGTCAAGGTGAGACCAGCGTGACATGAGTCGTAAGTTGCATCAGACACAACTTAGTTCAGGTTATGAACAGTGCTGATTGTGTGCCATTTAGATGATAAGCAACCTCGGATGAGCAGAACAACATCTTCAGCATTATGATACAAGACCAACCACTGGACACACTAATACTAAATTAAGCTTTTTGTTACTGTATTATCTCTACTAACACGCTACTAACAAGCTATTTAGTCTCATTCTCCAGGTAATTACTGTCGGGTCTGACAGTCTGAGAGTCACAATACTGAAAGATGTTTACTTTCTAAGGTATAAAATCCAAATTCTCTTGGTTTGTAAGGATTGTACAAACGTTTTTGGTACCAGCACGTACTTTATTTAACACTCGTTATTATGAGATTTGAATACTTCATGTGGGGATGACGTCTGTAAGGGTTGCACAATGACCCCTGCAAGCTTACAAGCTCACATACCATTTCAGTTTCACATCGGCTGCTCCAGCACTGCAGATGGCACTGTTTCATAAACTATCATGCCAATTCCTCTGGCTGCGGAAAGAAGCTTGCCACTCCTCTGCCATCTTGGAATGAATCAGCTTGGGCATGGCCTGCCTTTAATATCTCGAGGCTACCATGTGTATCACACGTCACTTCGTTCCACAGTTACGTCATGCGGTTTGTGGAAGCCAGCAGAACGCTGTCTCAGCATGAAGTATTCCTTTAATAAGAAAACACAGTGCTGGATATTAAAAAGTTGTAACAGGTGCTCAGACTTTTGGACCCTGCTATGTCTTGCTATATAATAATAATGCTAATATTTTATATATATTTATATATAAATTTTATAGTAGCATCATTATTATATATCCCTAAGGACCTTGTGATGCACTGCAGTTGTTCTTGTTTCTAACCTTTCCACATATATAATCATATCTTTATATATTATATATGTATTTATATTTGTGTGTATGTGTGTTTGTACTTCGTGGCATTTATATATGTATTTACACAGATATATATGTGAGTGATATATTTATGTACTAATGTATATAAATGTGCACTTTGAGTGCGTAAGCGCAGGTGTGTGAAAGAGAGCGAGAGAGAAGCCAGCTTCAAAAGAAACAAAAACAGACAGAGTATAATATCAGTGTAAAACCTGGAGTTCAGATGAAGTCAGCGTTACCGTCCACGGCGACCCCGCGGGAGTGCATCACGGTGGCGCGTTTGTAACGCTGCTCTCTGTGTTGAAGGTTCTCGGGGTTCAGATTCCTCCGGAGGGCTACAGGGGGGCAGCACTGAGGAAATCTGGGTCCTACGCAAACCTGCAGCAGGTAACGGCAGCAGGGCCTTCATACTCGCTCCTCCTCTTCCTCTGCTCCTAATCCTTTGCTTGCTCATCCCTCACTCGCCCCGCTTGACCTCAGATGCTCCTCAGGGTTCCTGGAGCCTCCCCATCCATCACGCACTAGGCATGTGCCGATAATCGGTTTTACAATGTACTCCGTTACCTAGCACAGACGATATTGCTAACAAGGACGCTGTGTCAGCTACCTTTGAATAACCATGGTGGGTTTTTTCATTCACAAGGTAACCTACAGTAGCTTCGTATCTCCGTCTCTCTGGTTCAAATTCAAGTTCAAGTCATATCGGTCCATGCCTACTGCACACACCAATGTGTAGAAACTGGGGTTTTAGGTAAGACAGTGTATAGACTGTATAGCTGAAGGTTTTCACTCGTGTTCATCATAGGCGTATGCCAACTTATTCACATTAAAGAAGTGCTTCAAATCCCTGAGTGGCGCATGGTAATGAGCTCACCCCATCATCCAGAGATCGCAAGTTTGAATCCCGGGTGATGCTGTAGCCGCCAGCAGCCAGGGAGCCTAGAGAGGGCTCATTGGCCGAGCTCCCTCTGGGGGACTTGATGGCTCAATAGCGCTCTCACATCATTGGTGGCTCTAGCCAATCATGGGCATCTGCGAGCTCATGCAAGCAGAAGGAGCGGATAACGCCATCCTCCGAGTGTGATACGCTGCTCCCTATGGTGCATGAGCAAGCTGTTCAAAAAGATGCGGTTGGCTGGAATCACATGACTCGGAGGAAATACGTGATAGCCTTCGACCTCAATGGTTGGTAGTTTTAACCTTGATGTGGTAGTGCCCTAATGACGGCTAGAAACTGGCTAAATTATTGTCGAAAATTAAGAAAATTTCCAAGGAAATTTGATAAAAAAGAAAGGTTTTGGTTCCAGCTATGGTGCAGAAGTATTGCAGATGTTTCAACAGCTGGTATCTGAAATATTTAGTTTTATGTCCATTTCAGTAATTGATGAAACTATGCAAACAGCTCAATCAAACATTTACTTAAGGTTTGGATCCTAACATGAACATCTAGCATTATATACAGTATGTAGACTTTAATCCCACTACAGAGACATTTGAACAAATTTGTAAGATACTGGATTTGGAAAGTTCAGATCCCTTCACGTTTTGCACCCTTTATTTTATAAATTTTAAAAAATGTACTGCAAGGAAATCCAAGAAACTCTCTTTCGACCTCTGGAAACAAATTGTGTCAAAATATGGAGATGTGCAAAAGGGGGAAAGTAATTTCTACACCTTTAACAGTTATCAGGAGCACAGTGGGCTCTACATTTGCAAACTGGAGAAAGTTGGCATACAGTAAGCAGACTGGAGATCGTTGGTCAGGGAGGTGACTGAGAACCCAGGGGTCTAAGGTTTCAGGAGTCTCTTTGAGGACCTTATGGAAAGACAGCCATCTGAAGAATACTTCATCAAAGAGGTTTGTGAAGCATGGAGTTGGCAACATTATGCTGTAGGGACGCATCTTAGTGCAAGCACAGGGAGACATAATTAATAGAATTAATGACAACGTCTTGAAGAAAACCTGCGCTTACAGGACCAGACTGTGGTGAGACAAAGCTACACTTTTCTTCTACAACCATGACACCAAGCATACAGCCAAAGCAAAAATCAAGTGGCTTTGGGACAAGTCTACGTATGTCCATGAGTCGCCTAACCTACGCCAAGCACTCCTTAGGAGATCTGTGGAGATACCTGAGAGTGGTAGTTTACAGATGCTCCCTCTGCACCCTGAGTGGGCCTGAAAGGATCTGCCAAGAAAGAGTGCAAATCGAGATGTGCAAAGATTGTTGAGATCTAACCAAGAGGATTAGAAGCTGTAACTGCCACCCTAGGAGCTTCCCTCCCACCCAGTGATTCATTCTGTATACCGCTTCTCCTCTACAGGATTAGGAGGCCTATCCCAGGGGACTTGCGGCACTAGGTAGGGTATGCTCTGGACAGGGTGCCAGTCCATCACAGGGCACATACACTCACTTGCACACTACGAGCTTTTATGAAATTCCAATTGGCTTAATCTGCTCATCTTTGGACTGTGGGAGGAAATTGGAGCACCTGAAGGAAACTCGCATGTCTACTGTACCTTGGCTAACCACTATGCCACCATGCCTGCTAGGCGTTTCTCCAATGTGCTAAATAAAGGGTGTGATTTTTTTTGGTTTGTCATTTTGAGTTAATGTGCGTTGTACGTTAATGGCCAAAATACTACAATGAATCCATGTTGAATTAAATGTAAAACAAGAAAGTGTGCAAAAATCAAAGGGATCTGAACACTTCCCGAAACCACTGTATTGTTTCACCATTCATCATGGCTCATCCACCATCGTCATAACAGAAAGCTCTGGTGGCCGCTGGCAAAGTCTATAATATAAATTCTATATTTCTGATGAGCCAGAATGAAAGCGTGAATATAAATCAGAGCATCATGTCAGCTCAGATTGAGCTGAAGTGTTACCATAACAGATGGTGATGATAGACTGTTAGAACAGAGTCGGCTGTAGTGTACAGTATGGTCTCAGGTGGTTGCTGACATCAGAGAGGATATCCCTGGAGTCCCAAGGAACAAATAAATTTTAAAAATTTAATTTTACATAGTTATATGCATAAGGGTCATTCAGATGGCTGGCTCTCAGGGAGTGTGTTTGTGTGTGAAAGATATTTCTCATGAAATCACCACCTTCCGTTTATCGTGCATGTGTTCGTCTGAGTGTCTGTACTCACGTTGTACCAGCAGTGCATCAACCGTCTGTTCGTTTTGGGTATTTCAACACCAGTCTGGTCTGACTCTGCGTGTTTGTGCGTGTATGTTTGTGCGTGTGTGTGTGTGTGTGTGTGTGTGTGTGTGTGCTAGGTGGGGACCGCAGCAGTGTGAGCAGTTCAAGCAGTGCTCGTTCGTCAGGAAGTGGACAGAGCAACACACACATCCTCCATGCCCAGGCGGAGGGAGTAAAGGTGAGAGAGACAGAGAGACAGACAGGTGGATGAAGAGCAACGTATTCTAAAACTATATATGTGCAGTGGTATCCCTGTCACCTACCAAAATATGCATAATAAATCATTTTGATGATGGGATATTGATAGATAACATTGCTCGGTGTGTGTTTGTGTTCTTTCTGCAGCTTCTTGCTACAGTTCTCTCTCAGTCAGCAAAGGCTAAAGAGCATCTGTTGGAACAGTCCAGATCGGTGGATTCACCTGTAACTACTAATAAAGGTTAATAGACACACAGACAGGTATTTGTATATAGATAGATAGACAGATGTGTAGACAGACAGACAGTTGTATAGATAGAAAGATGTGTAGACAGGCACACAGACAGACAGAACTATATGTAGAGAGGTGTGTGGACAGACAGACAGACAGATGTACAGGTAGATAGATGTGTAGTCCAGCAGACAAATATATAGATTAGGAGATGTACAAAAATCACAAACAGACAGAGATGTATAGATAAAAAGATGCACAAATTACTATTTACGTATTTACAAATGTAATTTGATCACGTTACTGAATATTACATGTAAAAAGTGATCAGATTACTAATTACATTACTTTCAAGTTACTTTGAAAACATCTATCAGAGGCGCACGCCTCAACCTGTTGTCGCTCCTCGCTCACTCCGTAGGCTCCCTAAGTAGGCGTCCCCCCTGCAGGTGGGCGAAGAGGCGAGGCCGCCATAATTAATGTTAATGAATCTCGGACTTCCTCCGCGCTAAAAATCCTCCCATTTTTTCCCTTCCTCCCTCAGTTTAACCCTCTTCTTCCTCGTTTTTTCGAAATAAAATCCCCTTTTCCCCCGTAAGACCTCGCCTCGTGTCCGTGTGTCTGGGGTGCCGTCCATGCAAAAAGAGTGAACCTGTGACAACATCAAATGTAAAACTACAACGCTCTCAGACAATTGATCAAATTACATGCTTTTAAAATGTAATGCGTTACATTACTGTGTTATCAAAGTAATTAGATCACAATAACGCGTTACACAGTAACACATTATACCCAAGACAGGCAGGTGAAGAATGATGCCAGTGTGCCAATAACTTGCTTGATGTAATAGTCCAACTAAAAGCTGGATCATCTGTTTTGTTTTACGGTGCTCAGTGCTTCGGTGTATTTTATGTAAAACATGACTGCTTCATGGAAAAAAAAACCACACAATCTCATTTAAAATGATGACAGTCCTGGTAACAATCTGGTGTAATTGTACATGGATAATCCATCTGTCCCTGTGTCTGGTGTGTCTCCAGCTCCCACCTCCCGCAGTCAGAGCGTGTCGAGCTGTCCCGTCCATGAGCCGCAGTACACAGAGAGGAAAGGAGATGAGGGGAAGGTAGAGTGAACACGCACGCACGCACACACGCACACACACACACACACACACACACACGCACACACACACTTTCCCTTTCCTATTTCTCTTATATTCTATTCTTCTCCTCTTTACTTCCTCCTCGTTTGCGTCCTCTCTTCTATCTCACTGCTCTCGCTGTTCACTTCGTCTTTTATTTCATTTCGTTTTTTCTCCTTTTCTCAACTTCCACTTCCAACTTGTCCTTCACCCACATGCTCTCACGATCCTCCATCTGTTTTCCCATCCTCGTTTTTCCACTGTAGGAAACCCATTTCGAGTTTTGTCGTTTTTTTTTTGTTTTTTTTTCAGAAGGTACCCTGGTAATAAGAAATATTATTATATATTTAGAAATGTATTTCCTTTTTTGTTTTTGTTTCCTGATTCTAAAACTGATCAGATGGGGGAAGATCACACTTTGCTGATTCTTGAACATTATTTCTATCCACTTCTTTGAACAGACATACTGCTTAGCATAAAAAGTCATAAAAAATATATATATTATTATAATTACATAATAAAAAAGCCTAAAGTAAGGTTGTGACCAAGCAAGCAAATTAAGCAAGGGATGGTAATGTTAGTTTAGTTACCTCTTTATCTGGCTTTTAGGCATCTTATGTTGCTTTTAATAGCAATTAAGGTGTTATGTTGCTGTACAATACTTTATTGATTATTTAAAAACATTATTTTATGTTAAGCAGTCTGTAGAGCCTCAGATGTGAAAAGAATGGCTAGCGGTAATGTCCACGGACTGGTTTGTGATTAAACGTAAATAGAAAATGACACAAGGCTGATGGAGCTTAAATAGGTCAGTTTATCCGAACTCTGTAGAACGCTGGCTCAGACAGTCTGACATTAACACGGCTCTCAGCAGTGCATTCAGACTCTCAGAGCTGATACAGCCAGCGTGTAGACGTATCCCATCATTCCCTGGGGCGAGCGGGACCGAGACAGTGACCCACTGCCACATATCTTCTCTTCTAGACTTCAGATCCTGTTGTTGAATGGCTGAACGAATTTCAGCTGCAACTCTACGCACCATACTTCATCAGCGCTGGCTATGACATTTACACCATTAGCAGAATGACCCCAGAGGTAAGAATAAGAATAAATGCATAGAAGAAATTAAGCTTAGAAAACATTTATAAGAATGGCTAAGCAGAATGAACCATTATTTAATAGTCACCTAGATATTAAATAATTCATAATAATGATAATAAAGTTAAAAGATACTTACATCTTTAGCAGAATGACCCCCAGAGGTAAGAGTAAAAAAAATGTATTTATTTATTTATACGAAGCGAAATGAATTCATAGTGCTTATAATTCAAGCATAAACAAATTGACTGTAAAAAGACCATTTTAAATGTACTTATAAAATACCATGCTTACAAAATTATTTAAACAAAACAAAAAAACGTAAATTGATTAATATAAAAACCTGAATAACTACATAAGTAGGATAAATAAAAAGGATATACATAAAAAAAAGCGATAAATTCAGAAATATATTCACTGCACGCTTGACCTTAAAACGTCACATTTTAAAGCGAATTTTAAAAAGATTAGTACTAGTAGTAATACCATATCAGGCTAACACACAATTAAAGTCAGGTAAGTGTGAAGTCATTGTCTAAGCAGGGTGACGTTCAAGGCGGAGTCGCATGAAGGACTATATGCCATGTTGTAGGGTTCAGGGGGTCACGGCAGTTTACAGACAAGAGACTCTGCCCTTGTAGTGCTCTGGCGTGAGCTCATCTTTGGAGATGAACCCGTCATGATGGGTCACCAGTCATATATACTGTCTCCATTCCACCACAAAAAAACATCTTGGTAGGACAGAAACCTTGAACTCCCAGAAACACTCATCTCGGCAATGTTTTTGGCAAAATAAGTCAAGTAGATAGAGGATTAAGAATAAAAAGCTGTTTTAATAAAGAATGCAGGCAGAAAGGTCCAAAACAGTGTCCCAAGGCAATATCCAATTATAGGCAATTGAGTCCAGGTGATGTACAAGCGTTAATACAAGGGCTAAGCAACATTAAAATAGGAGAACCAGGACTAGATTTTTAAAAATGACAACACGGAAACAAAATGACATGGAACCTGATCACCACCTTTCAAAAATACAGAGACTAACAAAGGCCTATAAAAAACAACAACACCGTAATCAGATAAGAAAACGCTAAACTTCAGGACACAATAGGGAGACAACCAGTGACAAGACACGGAAGGAGACAGGACAGGACAAAAGACGCTTGGCAATTTAAACGAACATTTAAGGATGCAGAAGTCTGTTCTTTAGCACCGTGAGCTTCATTGTTCTGTGGCATGCAACACTTGGTGTTGATATTTTAAGGGTACGTCACTCATTTATGCTCACTCATTTATCTCACATATTGCTGAAATTCTATTGCTGTTTTCATTACATCAACTGTCATTTCAACAAGCATTTGTGCAGTGTCTTGCATAAGTATTCATACCCCTTGGAGTTTTCCATGTTTTGTATAGTAACTCATTTTCAGTAACCGATTGATCCTGATAAGGGTCATTATGGATCCAGAGTGCATTCTGGAAACAAGGGGCGCGAGGTGGGAATATACCCGGGATGGGACACCAGGCACTCACAGAGCATCATGCACACTCACACACATATTCACACACTGTTTCAGACATAGGGGCAATTTATCTACAGTTCACCAGTTTCTCAGTCACTTGTTAATCAGTTAATAATTGTAATCAGCTGCAAATTGCTGTGGTATAAGAGGAATAAAATTAATCAGGATGTGCTTTTATAGGAAAACCCTGTCACTATTTCTCACAGAATTACAGTTTGTGTTTTATTCCTTATGTTATTCTAAAAAAAATATATTCGTTTTACAGATCAGTGACATAAAATTCAAATTAAATACCCATTTCATTTTTCTAAAAATATGGAAAGGTTTAAAGGGTTAAGGGTGAATACTTGTATAAGGCATTGTGTAGTTAATTTTGACAGTAAAACTATATCACTATATAAGTATAATTCTAATCAGACATGTGCCAGTAGTCAACAATACTGTATACTGTACAATAAAACAGAACAAAGCTTGTATTAAAGTAGACGGTTAAATCCACAGAAATATTATCACATAGTGTATTAAACAGTGTAAGAACAAATGTTTTTAAGTTTTATAGCATGCAGTTCCCTCTACAACTATTGTAATGATTGGTAAAAAGGTTTTGGAAAAAAAGGAGCTTTATCTCACACTGACTAGGGAAAAAAAATCCAACCTTCAATATATAAACTAATTCCTCATCGAGAAATAATTATTTTTACGCCTTATTATTTTCAATGAACAGCCCTGCATTTAATATCTTGTACAACCACCCTTTTCCAATAAAACAGCACTTAGTCTTCTCCTATAACATTTTATACGGTTGGAGAACACAGAGCATGGCATCTGAGATCATCCCTCTTTATAGAATCTTTATAGAATCTCTCCAGATCATCCAGGGTTTTAGGTTTTCAATGTTCTGGTTTCTCATGAAGCCCATGATGCCTTGTTTCCGAACATTTTTTTAAGGGACGTTGGAAGAAAAACAACCCCAAAACATCACAGAACCTTCTCCATATTTTACAGTCGGGATAAGGTTCTTTTCATTTTTTTTGTGGCAGAATACTCTGGGTCCTCTTCCAGGCGAGTTCATAACAGTTCCAGTTGAAGTCTACTTTTTTATTATGGCCATAACATTAGACATTTTCTTTTACGAATAGCTATTTAACATAACCCTTCCCAAAGTTACGGTATAAAGATCTTTCACCTTTCCCTTATTTGGTTTGTGTTCTCTTTTCTTTCCCATGTTGAAGAATAACTGAAGGAATTTGGCTTCTGCGTTATTTCCAAAAAGAGATTTATGTGCCAAATCCGGTCGCATTCGCTGTAGTAGTCTCGATGCACAATGCCACGAATGTCAAAAAAATACAATGAGCCGCCACAATGAGTACACAATACAATGAGTCGAGCTGCAGACTTGCCTCACCTCGGTCATGGAGATGATAGGCTCTTCTACTGTGAAGATTGTTGCTTTGTCTCAGGGTCGTGACCATACACCCAAATTTCATCACCGAACCTTGATATGAAGGACGGGTCCCCGTGGCTCCCCGTGACTGTGCATGCAGCCTTGAGCAGCCATCTGTTGGCGTGTTACAAAATTAGTCTCGAAACTTTTTGATTGCCCCTTACCCCTTGCATCCTAGTTAATCTGGAAAACATGGATAGCATTTTGAAGCTTCCTATACACTCAAATCAACTCAAAAATATTTATTATATATGGGCAACATGCTTCGGTTATATTGTGTTCACTATGTGTAGGTTCCGGAGGCATCAGTAATAGTAACTTCGATTTTCTTTAAAATAATTATTTCTTTCTTTGTCTTTCTCTGAAAAAATTTAAAGTTGGATTTTTCTCACTTTTTCCAAAGTTGAAGGTGGATTTTTTTTCTTAACCCTTTTTACTGATGAGGTGTTACAAGATACACGTAATGCAGATGATAATATCATGACGCATTTACATATTGTGGAAGACCTTTTGAATGTGGTTCCTGACTGATAGAACATCTCTTTGAGGCTTTGGCTTTTCTGAAGTATTAAAACAGCTATAAGAATAAATTTGAATTGAATTGTATATGAAAATGTCATCCTGGCATGTCATTTCTATTGACTCGGCAGTGCACGCAGAGTGTTGGAGACCTGGCTGTAGTAAACTCCTGCGTGTGTGTGTGTCTGTGATGGGTGTGTGTGGATGATTTATGATTTTGTTCTCAGGACTTGACAGCGATTGGTGTGACTAAACCGGGTCACCGCAAGAAAATGCTCTCAGAGATCAATAAGCTCAGTGTCACAGAGTGGACACTCGACCAAAAACCTGTGAGTGCTACTTCTGATCAGACAAGATATACAGTATTTAGACCAAAAGCATTAGACAGTATGTGGTCTTTTTCAGCATTGCCTTAAAGCAAGAACAGAAGGAAGAACATTTGACGACATAAAAGCAATAGGGAACACTTTAGGAGGACTAACGAAATGTGTGTTGACTAATTCTTAGGCAAATCTCTGTGAGTGGTTAAACATGATCGGACTGAGTCAGTATCACCCGGTTTTGGTCCAAAATGGCTACGAAAACATCGAGTTCATCACAGACATCACGTGGGAGGATCTGCAGGAAATTGGCATTACCAAACTCGGTATCTACCTCATTTTTTATCCACCATCCACATACATTAAAACTGGCAGTTTTGTAATTTTGCCAATTTTTATCGTCTAATTTATCTAGGGCATCAGAAGAAGCTCATGCTTGCTGTAAAGAAGCTGGCTGAAATCCAGAAAGGCTCCGAAAAGCGGAATATGTCTCGTAAAAAAACTCAGGAGTCGACAGCCGTCGAATGCCCTCCCCCCGAGTGCACTTCTCCCAAGCCGAGCGCCTTCCAGGAGAACGAGCCAAACACCGAGATCCACGATGGATCTGAAAAGGAGACACGTACGGTCCGCCAGAACAGTGGGGGTGGACAGCGGGGAAGTGGCTCATCTGCGCATGCCAAATCTCGCCAGTCTCACTCTCAAGGTCCACCATATACACCACCACAGACTCCAACCAAAACAAAACCACCTTCGTCACCAAAAAACGGAGTTCAAATGAAGGACAAACCCCCTTCGTCTCCCACACACAGGGCATATCAGGAAGCAGGAAGGAAGGAGGAAGCACAAACAGATATGACATCACATTCTGCATCACCCGTATCTGTGCCTCAAATTCTCCTGCCTCCAGACAGCAACGAATCTGGTAAACAGGAACAGGAAATGAAAAAGCGTGCTCACAGCCTGAATCGCTATGATGGTGAGCAGGAGCGCAATGAGGCTGACATGGCAAATGCAAACACTACTGTGCAGCGCCGCGTCAGCCGAAGCAACTCCGTACGCAATCAGAGCGACAAAAATAATGACAAAAACGTCAAAAATGAGAAAAATGTTAACCGAGGCAGCCAATCCTTTGCTCTGAGGCAGAAGAAGAAAGGCCCTCCTCCTCCACCGCCAAAACGCTCTAGCTCAGCCATTTCAAGCTCCAGCACCAACCTAAATGACATGCCCAAAGACACGGGTACTGGAAACCTTCTGGACATCAACTATAACCCACAGAGACGAGCCAGCGCTGTGGAAACAGGAGTGACCGTTGAGATGGGCGGTGCTGCTGTGGAGACAGGCAGTGTGGGCAGCGTCAGGAGCATCGCCGCCATGTTAGAGATGTCGTCCATCGGAGGAGGAGCAAAAGGACTTGCCATGCAAAGATCTACAGCACATTATCTACAGGTCTGTTGCCATAATCTTATTTACTTGTGATATAGTTTGTTGGTTATCATGTTCCCTTAGGTAGTTGATATTCTCAATTACTTTCTTCTCAGGTGTCTCACTCAGGAGGTAAGCAATATGATGCGATTGGTTTAGGTGGAGAAGTTGTGAATCGCCGCAGGACCATCAGTGGCCCAGTGACTGACCTCGTAGCAGCGGCTAAGAAGAAATCCGAAAAACCCGAGCCCCTACCGGTCCAAACTACAGCACAGAATGACGTCACGGCAAAACCACCGACTGAAAACCTGCCTTTTGCTGAGGACAAAAACTCGACTGTTAAAACAAAGCCGAAGCAAAGTGATGAAAGCACAGGTGCCGTCCACAATCCACCACGGGAAGATTCTTCAAACACTGATGGCTCTAAAAAGAGGACCTGGAGCTCCAAGCCACCTCAGGATGAAGCCAGATTTTACCTCACAGAGTCGAACACTGTAAAAAGGAGGCCCAAGATCAGAGAGAAGGAATCTGAAGATGAAACAGTTTATCAGAATGGAACCGGCACTATTAAGAGACGCCCAGTTTCGGATGTTACTGTCTCTGAACAGCCAAGATCGGTCGAGAAGCTGGTGGAGAGCACACCTCGACGAGAGAAATCAGACCTAGATGGACAAATTGCACCTGGTAAAACGGCTAAACCTCCAGTGTCTCCTAAACCCGTCCTCCATAACGTGAAGAGACAGGAAACTCCAGCTGCAGTGACCAAAAAAGGCACCTTTCCTGGAGCTCCTGGCAGCCCAGGTACTACACAGTGTGGCCCTTTCTCTTGCCCTGTCTTTACCCAATTATGTGAGTATTCCTCTTGAAAAAAACAGCTCCAAGCCTTTTTTATTTTGTGTCGGATCAGAAGTTTTGGTTTGCTTTTTTCCCCATCTTTGTTCTTCTTGCGTGAAGCATGCTAATTTTTCCACCCTAGTTTTTTCTTTCTTTTTTTTTTTTTTTTTAAATTTAGTGTAAACATATGTATTAGTCATACATACTGTATATTGAAATTATTACCCAGATTTACACAGATAACACGGCAATCTCGCCAGCAAGTTACACCTCAATAACACAACATGCAACCCGTTTGTATCAGGTATGCCAAATGGCATAATAATGGTAGGCTTTAAGGCCAGTTACAACATAAAAGCATCAGAGTATTGATTCAGGGAATATGTGAATTCTGAACTAATACCGTATCAGTCTTGACTCTTTAGTGATGGATTGCAAAACATGTTTTGAAAACTGCCTCCTACAGGGAATGTATGTCCAGTGAGTTAAGGAATTCCTCAGAGTGCTCCCACCACTGATCAATAATATCTATTTTAGAAGTCCATAGTCCCCTATACTTGCTCAGCAGAAAGTGGAGTGTTTCATCTCTCTCTCCTGAGACTTTGAATAGAATGCCATAACAGATTCAAGGCCACCCCAAAGTATGTTTTATCATGACTTATCCAAACCCCTTCATTTGTTTCTGAAGCTGTTTGCTGATCAACAAGATTTGTATTTGATCGAAGTGTTTGTTATTGTCAATCCATGGTGTAAGATCTTTGACTCGGGATGCAAGACAGACATACAGGCATGAGGCGAGTTCTTATGGGAAAAAAGGGTAGTTTTATTAGGAAAATCAAGGAAAGGAGTGGAATTTAAGGAGGGAGAAAGGGAAGAAAAGAGTTAGGTTGTGCATGTGCGCATCGAAAACAACATGCATGCAAAAGGGTGACGAGCAGTGGCGGCAGCAGAGTGGCGAAATGGGCTTTTGTAGACAGCAGCTCTCACAAGCTCCTTAGGGGCACGTTTGTATTGGCCAGCCAGTCCCACCCAGTCCTTTTTTTGTGTAGCTGCAGGCGGGATTAAAACCTGACAAAGCCAGTGTGCCTGTTGTTCTCTGGCGGTTTCGCCAGCAATCCCGACTGTGGACGGGGGCCTTAGGGTCGAGGCAGCAACCTTTTTTCTTTTCAAGGCTGAGTTGCAATGGCTGGCCTTAAACAAAGTTAAAGCAAAAGTGCCGGGGCAGCAAGCACAGTCCTCCAGCGGCTGTCCCTCGGCAGTTGGGTAAACAGTGATGTACATTCCTCACGCCTTTAAAGTCCATGGGGCACATGGCATGGCCCCTTTCACATGCAACTCTCTCTGCTGACTATTTCTCCTGGCTTCCAAACCCCTAGAGAAAGAGCAGCGCAAGCCTGAGGTCCTTAGGTGTTCATCTCCTGCCGGCTGTGCCAGATTTAACGGCCTCATTCTAAATCATTCAATATTTCTGAGATGAAACAATTCTATCCTAGTAATATTATCTACATGAGTTTCAATTGAAAGGCTGGAATAAATAATCACAACAAGGTGACTTTTACTGCCTCACATAATGAAACAGAAAGGCTATCCAGAGTTATTATGTAAATAGGAAGCTTACTTTTAGCTACATGTGTGTGTTCCTAGTACAAGTAATTCTGTATTGCCAGAAATATGTAGAAAGCAGTTAGGCATACAGGGATCTTTACAAATTCAAAAGGTGGTGTCTGAAATATAAAACTGTGTCTTCAGCATAACATTGAAAACTAAAACCTTTTTATAAATGAT
Source organism: Clarias pachynema (assembly GCA_030014365.1). NCBI lineage: Eukaryota > Metazoa > Chordata > Actinopteri > Siluriformes > Clariidae > Clarias > Clarias pachynema. Next base: position 19,863,304 of record JAQMYL010000008.1, read on the forward strand.
TATTACCCAGATAGATAAAAACAGTGAGCTTAATACACAACCTTGTGGAACACCATATTGCACCTTAGTATGCATGGGTAAGTCATTATTTACTTCTACAAACCAATAATGATCAGTCGAATAAGACCTAAGCCAGGAGAGGGCTTGTCCGTTAACTCCTTTTAAAACATAATCTATCGAGGAGAATAGTATGATCAGTGGTGTCCAAACCTGCACTATGGTCAAGTAACACAAGCAAGTAGATGAAACCCTGATCAGATGGGTCATGTACCACTTTAACCAGCATTTTCTGTGCTTTGATGAGGCCTGAATCCTGACGGATAGATTTCATGAATGTTATTCAAAGGTATGAGTATAACTGCTATGCTACAACCTTTTCAAGACCGTTGAGATAAAGCAGAGGTTTTAGTATTGCTATTTAGTATATTCAGTATCAAGGTCAGTATCAAGTATATTTTTAATCAGCGGTTTGATATCTGCTAGTTTAAAATTTTTGAATATAGCCAGTGCTAAGAGAATAATTAACATTTTTTAGAAAAGAAAAAAGAAAACATGTGGGTATGGTATCTGGGACACAAGTTAATTTATTAAATTCGTACAGTCTGTTCTGATATCCTTATATTGTCGGTGTGTGTGATCCTTACACCAGGGTGCTAGTTTTTTTTTCTCTCCAATTATTTGTCTTTTGAGAAGCTACAGTATCTAGAGCTGCTTTAAGGATTTAGTCATATGATCAAGATCTGCTTCCTAGCCTTTACTTTGGCTTGTCACTGATTAACTAGGCTTGTTCAGAGTCTATGAGCTCTGCTTCCATAACTGAGAGCAGCACCTTTCCAAGTGGGTCAGCCTTAACTTCAAGGCTATTCTAATTATCTATAAAGCCCACATTGTTTTTGGAGCGCCACTTGGACATCCAGCAGTTCAGTGACCATAAACTGCTGTAAGCTATATCACCTTGTCGCATGATAAGTCTGGACGCAAGGTCCACTATTGGACAAATATATAGTCCATACCTCACCATTCTACACAATAATTCAGGCTCTTTACCTGCAAGTAAATTGACATGCCATGCTTCCGATCGCAGTTTGCCATTCTGTGCATGCTTACATTCAGGTATTGCACCTGTGCCTCACTTGTAGGTCTAAGACCACAATTTGACTCAATTTTACCATATTGAGGGATGTCTGATCAGGTTGCATGCATGGCCCATGCCCAGGTTTGATTTCAGGGGACTGTCATAGTAACCTTAATGCTGACAGGGTCAATTTTTTTTATCCAGTTACTTGGGGGGGGTGGGGGGGTGTTGCGGGGGTGGTCTTTGGACTGGTACTCTGACTGACTCCACATATCTGTTCAGCAATAAATACCTGGTGACATAGAATATATTCTGTAATGTTAGTGGTACAGAACAACATTTTGGGGACGGCCAAACACCACATATGGGTGTAAAGATCAGGGTTCCACATACTTTGGGTGTATCTATGAGTTTTACTGCAGTAGACAAGCCCCAGTACACGAACTCTCCAGTACAGTCTGAGTACAGTACAGTTATGTTATGACGTTTTTCTTTGTAAATATAACATCTTTAAGATGGGTTAATCAACAGATATGTTGGTGGAGCTGCCACAGCTTGTGAAGTGTCATGATTACAGATACAACCCATAAATTATGGGTGGATACACTTTTGTATAGATCAGTTGGCCTTTGATGTTTTTGGTATGTCTGTGAAAAGAGAACCTGGCAAAGTCATTTTCTTAATTTTATCAAAAACAGTTCTTGGCTCTAGCAGTGGGATTAGATGTAGTAGAGTACACCGGTAGAAATGCATGTGGTCAAGTATTCTCCTCCAATGACCAGTTAATAGACTTTAATTTCTGCTACAGTAATGACCTTTATACATATTACGGTTCCAAAAATTAAATGTGCGTATGTTTGGAGCTCCAGTGGCCAAATCCCCCCAGTCAGATTTCATTGTTCGTTCTTTTTCAAAGCCATTCTGCTTTCTCTGCATTGTTTCCACATTTTCACAGTATCATGTAGTTCGTGTCTTAGATTGAATGCAATAGGTCATTTGTTTTATAATGAGAACCTCATTTTGCTAACTTTTCCTCATTATTGTTGATGTTGTAATTCAGTACATCCATGTTTTCATCCATTCTACTCTCCTACAATAAATCTAGTAGCTAAATGCCTTTTTGTCAGAACTAAAAGTAAAATTCACACAATGTTCCTTTTACCCCAAATCTATCTGATCAGCCAGTTCATGACTGTGATTGATGATCCCAGTGCGTTAGGAATTACAAGGCTAACAAATTACCTACCCTTCAAATCTAATCTTGATATGGCTGTATATGGGGTAAGAGAAACTTTGTGCATTCCTCGTTTTGATTAAACTGTTGCGTTAAATTAATGTCTCTGTATGTTTGCTACAGTTGAAGGGAAGAAAGTTCCTCCTCCGGTATCTCCGAAACCCACTCCTCCACCCACAGCTCCCAAACCTAATAAAAATATCATTCAGAAAGTTGCCGTGACCTCACTAGTGTCAGCTGGCAATCAGACGGTCACCATAACAACCGCCACACCCCCTGTCACACCCCCTAACGCAGCAAAGACGCCAACATCACCAGCTCAAAGTCCACAGACTCCACAGACTCCACAGACTCCCATCACTCCACCCATTAAACCACCTCGCTCCTCCATCGGAGGGGTGTCTATGGACGCCGGGGGCGGGGCGCCGCATACGTTAGAGGTCACCGGAGTGACGAATGTGGATGCGGTGCATCAGAAGATCGAGGAGACGAGTGCATCGCTCGCTGCGGCGCTGCAGGCTGTGGAGGAGAAAATCAAAGAGGACAGGAATAAAGAGTAAGATGCATTAACACAATCATCCGTCAAACTCTGTAGTGTGTGTGAAACATAAAGTGTGGGAAACCGGAAAGGGTCTGAAAAGTTTCTAAATATCTTCTATAACATACTGTAACTACCAAGCAGGGCGTGTTGAGCAACACTGTGAGATATGTATCTGAGATACATGATGTTGTGCTGTACTGTTCATGCTAACATCGCAGAGGAACCCACTATCTGCCCTATTCTACATTCACAAGCTCAAAGATAAACGCCATTGGCTGGTGCAGCTTCAGAGTTCATGTACTGTAGTGCCAGCTAAGAGGCCATAGAGGTCGTTTATTTCCTATAACAATACGCACCTACAGTGCCGTGAAAAAATATTTGCACCTTCCTGATATTTTTTTTGTCACACCTAACTGATTGAGATCATCAATCCAAACCTGTCTGGCCCTATGTGAAAAAGTAATTGCCCTCTAAAACTGGTAACTGGTTGTGATAGCAATCAAGCGTTTGCGATAACTGGCAATGAGTCGCTGTGCAGGAATTTCCGCTGACTCGTCTATACAAAATAGTTTTAATCAAGCCACAGTGCAGCATTTTCAAGCATCAATGGCCTGTTTAAGGATCTCATCCAGACTTAAGTCTGGACTTTGACTAGACTACCCCAAAACCTTAATTTTGGGTTTTATTGAGCCATTCAGAAGCGGACTTGCCGGTGAGTTTCGTAATCATTGTCCTGCTCCATAACCCAGGTGTGCTTGAGGTTGAGGTCACAAACTGATGGCCGGACATTCTCCTTCAGGATTTTCTGGTAGAGCGCAGAATTTCTGATTCCATCAAGGAAGTTGTCCAGGTCCTGACCAAACCATCGCACTACCATCACCACGTTTGACTGTTTTATGATGTTCTTTTCATGAAATGTTGTGTTACATTTAGATCACGGCATGATGTGAGACCTATTACCGTGTTTGACTTTATCGGAGAGCTTCTATTTAAGTCATTTCTTGATTCAACAGGCCTGGGAGTAATCAGACTTAAGTGAAATTTACCTCAACTTTCCAAAAAATGTGGCTAATCACAGTTTGTTTATTTATTGGGGGGAGGGGATTACTTTTTCACATTGGGTCAAGTAGGTTTGGACAGTTCTTTTTTCTTTCCTTAATAAATAAAATCATCATTTTAAAACTGTGAACTATTAGAATTAGTTTGACGATCTCAATCATTTAAGTGTTACTACAGTACAAATATACAAAAAAAGATATTTAAAAAATATGGAAGTGTTTTATTCCTTACATATTGTTGTTGGTTAATTAAGTACGATCTATTTTTTTAGGGTTATGCTAGTGTGTGTGAGATGTGAAGGATGTGTCTTTACCCCAGTAGGTAGTAATGTGTTGTAGTAAGACCTTCTGATATTATCGAACGTGTGTCTGTTTTAGCTTATCCGCCGAGAACAAGAGCACAGTGAGCATCCTGGACGACATCGGCAGCATGTTCGACGACCTCGCCGATCAGCTGGACGCCATGCTGGAGTGAAGAGCACAATCCCAGAGAAGCAACAAGGGCACAAACGAACAACCTCCCTAACATGAATCACCCGACACTATCCTCTCTTTCTTTCGTACTCGTTTCTCATTCCAATAATCTCTCTTTCTTTCTATCTGCCTCTGGTGCACAGCCTTTAAACGGAGGCCAAACCTTTTATCCTGTCAGCGAGGGGACGTCGATTTTCTGCCTGTCGTGCGTCTCTCCCTCGCCCAATGTATATGGAAAAAAAAAGTAACTATAGTATGTGTACATTGTGTAAGCATGAGAAATGTTTTTAATCTCTAAAGAACAAAATCTCACAGCGAGAGACCTGCATCAATCAGTACAGTAATATATATAAATATAATTATATATAAAGAAATATATAAATATATATATAAATATTTTATTTTGTTTCTATTCCATGGTAAATGCAGTGTTACGTTCAGAACCTCTAATGACACAGTTTGCTCTTTTTTTTTTTTTCTTTTTCTTTCTTTTTTTTTTTGTGTTGGACGTGTGCTGGCTTTCGGTGATCGGTTAACATTTTGCTTTGTGTCGCATCCTTTTTGTTTTGCCGTGACCTTCGACCTCACCTCCAGCAGAACGGATGCCCCGAGGCCGTGTCCCGAATGCAAGTGTTAGATCAACTTTTTCATTCCTTGTAGAATTTGTTTCAGGACACATCCTTGCACTGTCATGGCTTTTGTCAGGGCTAATTAGGTCTAAATTACAACCTACATGATCAGTGCTCTTCATCGATCCTGATGCACACACACGCACACACACACGCACAGGGATGGTAAACAAATGACCTCCAGAGCTAACTTCATTCCCAGTGTTAAACTTGACCGACGTATTGCAATACGGCTAACACGCTGGACCGACCGCTACAAAGTAAAAAAAAAAAAAAACCTAAAAAGGTAGACTTTCTAGTAACTTCAACGATTGGCACAGTGGCACATCTGCCCGTTTACCGCCACCACATCCTATAGTGTCTCATTGATTCGTGTGCCTTAACACGACTGGTGACCTCACACACAAGCGCACACACACCAATCACATACAGTATAATAACCATCCTCAAGCTCAAGAAGATTATCTACTAAACGTTTCATTCTAACTTAAATATTCTATTATTAAGTAGTACACATTGTTATATTATTATAGATGTTTTCCAGAAAAACGTTATTATAATAATGTGTGTGCACCATAACGAGGGCTTTTAGGTGTTTTTTTTTTTTTGGTCTGTTCGTTTTGTTTGTTTTTTATATAAATAGGAATTTAAATGAATTGTATTGTAGTTGAATGAATTACGTTGTACAGACGTGTGCCGGTGGTCAGTTACATAATCACGATATTCAACTAGGTGGTAATTGTCAGACAAGCTGGTTAAGCGATGCCAGCGTCCTGGTTTAAAGGACAGGTGTCTCACAAAGTCCCTTATTCTAAGGAAACGCAACAGTAATAAATAAAACGTCGCAATAATATTGCGTAACTCTTTTATCGATTATCGTGATTTGCGAACAGAATATCGGCACACGTCTAAAACGCGTAGCGTTACTTTTGTAATGTATGTGCCTTGTCCAAAAATTTTTTTCTTTTTTTCTTTTTTTTTTTAAAAGTGTGATCGTGTAGAAATATTGTACAGAGACGTGTTTTTTTTTGTTTGTTTGTTTTTCTGTTTGTTTTTTTGTTTTTCAGCTTTGTACATAGCGAACACCATCGCTTAATTCTTTAACATTGTTTTTTATTTTTATTGCCTTTAAATCATCTTTCAGATTCTAAAAAAAACAAACAAAAAAAAGATTATTAATAATGTGCGAAATATTATATATATCGGTTCGAAATGTTTTATTTTCACTGTTCGGCAGAGATGTTTATTTAAAAAGAAGATAACGTGAGATTCCCTGCACGGCTCACTCGTGTGTCTGTGTGTATGCACGTGTGTACGTGTGCGTGTGTGTGTGTGTGAGCGAGTGCAGGCTGTATATTGTGTTCATGTTCCTGCTGTTGGTTCGTATTGAGCTGTGTTCATATCGCCATTGGGAAACGTGGTGTGCTTGCAGTGATGCACCAAAAAACCACCTGCTCTAAATAAATGTTCAACACAAATATTCATTCTACGCTTGTTTATTAATCTTTTCTTTTTTTAACTTAGCAGTTTTTTTTTCTGGACTAACAGGCTGCCTGTACGTGAATATAGAAAAAACAAGATGGATAAAAGATATTGCATATACTGTCTCTGTTTTATTGATTGTTTTATCCTGCTCAGGGTCATCGTCGACCCAGAGCCCATCCTGTGACTGGCATCATGTACACACACATAAACACATAAACATATGTGCAATTTAGTGTACCCAGTTAACCTAATAGCATGTTGTACTGGCCAGCAAACCGGAGAAACCAAAGGAAACCAATTCAGACGTACAGTAGGTCTAGATGAGCATATGTTCTCTTTGTCATCCTTTCTGGGTCAGCGACAAGCCAGGATTTCTACATTGGCTAAAACGTTCAACAATCTGCGGTTTCCTTCAGTGTCCATATGTTCCAATGCAGGATCGAACCCATGGTCCCTAGAGCAAGAGTGTCCAAACTGTCCAAATGCGGCCCACAGACAAGTGTTAGGACTCGGGACCTGCAGATGTTCTGCCAGTTTGTTCTGCCTCGTCAAAAGTCGATTCAACAAATAAATGAAACCGAGTTTCAAAATGGAGTTTGCATGTTCTCCCCGTGCTTGGTGGGTTTCCCCCCCGGTTACTCCGGTTTCCTCCCACAGTACAAAAACATGCACATTAGGCTAATTGGGCAAGGGGTAGCTCAGTGGTTAAGGCATTGGACTATGGTTCGGAAGATCCCAGGTTCAACCACCACCACCATCTGAGCAGTTGTGGGTTAACGGCCCAACAGGGGAAACCCACAACCCCCAAGTTGCAACTGTTGGGCCTTTAACCCTCAACCGCTCAGATGTGTAATGAGATAAAAATGTAAGTTGCTCTGGATAAGAGCGTCTGCCAAATGTCTAAATGTAAATTGGCATTCGCAAATTTCCTGTTTGTGTGTCCTGTGACAGATTGGCACTTAAAAATTAAGAGCCAAATAACAGCCAGGGTGTTGTACCCCACCTTGTGCTCAAAGTCTCCTTGACAGGATATGTGGTATAGAAGATGAACGAATGAAGAAAGTAAGATCTATTTTTTTTTAGTCCACCACATTAGTAGGCTAGAGTTTATGCCAGTGTGTGCGAGATGCAGCATGAGAAGGTCACACATTCACTACCGTAGCAATGTGTTGTAGTTAAGACTTTCTGATATTAGCAAGTGTATTTGCTTCAGATTGTCCGCCGAGAACAAGAGCACAGCGAGCATCCTGGACGATATGATGAAGGTGAAGAATATACTGTATATATATATGATTTTTGTTACAATTCTAAACAAATTCAAATAATTTTCTCCTGTCAACGAGTGAATATAGCTCCACCTGTAGGATGATAGAGGAATAACATTTCACCACCTTGAATGCAAACATATAAATGAAATAATTTTAAAACAATTTTTACTGTGTGGCAAAACATGAATTGCCCCACAAAATCACAATATGGAACAAAAATCCACCCCCCACCCCCCCCACTCCCAATCTCTACTGCCTAATTTTAGTTTCTCCTCTAATGGAATCCACCTCATTTGATTCCATTACACCCGACACTGTGTTTGATTTCTGGTTTTATATTTAACCAGCTCGGAGATCTGTGGGGGGGCGTTTTCACTCTGTAAAAATCACCTGACACGCCTGTCATTGATTGGCTGTGTGAAATCTACTGACCTTGGCTGGTTACAACAATATACCATGACATCATCATCTACACTTCTGAGTAGCACCAGGACAGCTCATGTGAGTTTGAAATTGATCTCATACAGAGAGAGAGTTTCTGCTTTACTTTGTAGTCATCCCTTGACACTCAGTCTTGTTTATTACAGTCTAAGGCACTTTTCACACACACTCCAGCATGGTAAAGATAGGTTTATCAATAATTATTACATTACTAAGTATATTATGATTCCCTATTAAATTAAAGCCAACAACTACAAAAAGTGAAAGAGAAAACATGTTTCCTCCAAGACACCTAAAGCCAGTCAAGCGCGTGTTTTCAAACTGCTTCGTCACAAAGCCACATAACACCTCTTCCACACAGATGAGCTCACCTAAACCTATGATTGACTAGTGCCACTGTGACTGATCCCTCCCACACACACAGCATGGTGAATTAACAGACAAATAACAGGACAAATACGACATTCATCAGAACGATTTATTCAGTATTGTGATAATGTCATGAACCGTGATAAAAATGTAGGCAATTATCAGTGACAATGGAAGTGAATTATCGGCACTTGTCGAATCAGTGCGTTCTGATTGGCTGAGAGCAATAGGTACAATAACACAACAAAGTGGAATAAACAATGATTAACACTATATGTCATGGGTGCGTGTGTGACTTAAAAAGAAAAAAAAATTAAACACCCGTGCAGGTCTTGGTGAGACACCCAGGCAGTTGGAACCATCGAGATGTGTCTCCTGTATTATACACACACATACACACATACACAGCCTCGAGCTGAAGCTGCTCAAAGCACTGCTTAAACATCAGCTGTAATACAGTCATAATTTAGGTTAAAAATTAAAAGACTCAAAGTGTTTCAATACTGTTTCAGACTCTTGCTGATGTCCCTCCCCTGACTAGCTTGTACATCATGAGTGTGCACGAGCAACACAAGCAGACAACCGTTAATCGGTTCACTTTCTCGCCTCTTTGCTAGCTGTACAGTAGAATTTGTAGCTAACTAACAAGCAAGTTTACCCACAGGAAAGAATCCAGGGCTCGTAGAGGAGGCAGAGTGATGCAGAAAAGTCCTAGATGATGTACGTTATTGCTACTGTTTATATGTCTAAACAGCTTCAGCCACTCTTTCAAAAAGAAAGAAGTTTAGAGTGATATTCACTCGATCCCTTGTCTGCTTCATTCTAGAAGTACTAGAAAGTGAACAATGATGCTCTGAAGATTTGTGATTCTTTTCACTGACATGGTGTGCTGTTGATTAGGTATATACAGTAAAAATAAAAGAAATTAAAAAAAATCTCACTTGGCAATAATGAATGTTAGACGTAAAGCTGCTCGTATGAAAAACCTGGTCATGTAACATCATACAAACAGTTTTTTTTTGTTGTTTTTTTCCCCCACACACCCACCTATGAAATCACTAGGCTTGGTTTGGAAATTGCCATTTTAACAGTGAATACTGATTAGCTGTTTGTAGCTTGATCGTGTGACGCTGCTAAAATGAAGCATGAGCTGTTATACCTGCGCCTATTTACTTCCTATTTCACGCAGATCTCAATGCCCTTCACTGTCCATCGCTGTCCTCTTGCTCGTCCTCACCATCGTCGCTCGTCACATAACACCGTCCTCACATGCTGAGATGTAAAACCCATTGTTTACCACATGCTGGAACATATGACTGTTTACAGTACACATTCTCTCACGTGTTGAACACAGACCCTGCATCACGACAGCACAAGACTTTGTTGTATCACATGACTATCGGTGTGAACACCTGGTTAATGATGATGAGCTCAAAATCAGTGCTAAACTCGTGTGCATGAGTAACTTAATTCAATCTCGAAGTACTTGAATTACTAGTGAAGTTCTGTTAGTGGAGAAAAGGTAAGGTGGTCATTTCAGATGATGTCATTGCTAAGTCCCGGTAGAGAAGGCATCTCAGACGTGATTTATCGCATCACGGCTTGCTGTTCAGAGAAGCCATCGTTATAATCGAGTGGAATGTCTGTATACAGAATCGTATGTTCAGTCTCGTTACTACTGACTCGAGCGCGCTGGTCATTTGGAGTGGTTTAAGGCGTAGCCGCTGTCCAGGTCCAAGGCTGTGTGAGCCAAAATCAACCGTGTCCACGTCAGAAGAAACGAATCAATACAGGGGGGGAGAAAAAGTCACTCCTGCTCAGGCTGGTGTCTTTAAAAAGTGATGCAACTTCACCACATTCTCACAGTTTTTACACACTGCTGGAAGTAACTAAAAGGTCCATTGTGTGATTTTAGAAGCTGTTTCTTATTTAGCAGGTCCACACCTGAGGAAAGAAAAAGAAATCGAGAGAGAGGGGGGTTAGAAATAACGTTAATCAAAAACAATTTTTTTTTTAAAGGAAAAGATGGTAGAAAGTGGTTTTATACTACTATTTTTCTCTAAGAGGTATAATTATTTTGTCTGAGTTTTCTTGCTAATTTGATCATTTGCTTCTGACCACACAGCTGCTCCCTTTCAAATTACAGCCAACAGCTAAGAAAAAGTTAACATCTGTTTCCTCCAAGACACCTAAAGCCAGTCAAGCGCGTGTTTTCAAACCGCTGCATCACAGAGCCACATAACACCTCTTCCACATAGCTGAGCTCATATAAGCCTATGATTGACTAGTGCCACTGTGACTGATCCCTCCCACACACACAGCATGGTAAATTTTTCCCCCTTGGTTTCTGGCCACAGGTGGCTGAAGCGTTTGTCAGGATTTGAACTCCTAGAGTGATGGGCCAATTGTTCGTCTGTTGCACCACTACATTTACGTTGGGCAAACACCCTTAGCCAGAGCAACTCTCATTACACCCCACCCTCTTCCCAGTTGTGTTGGACTAATGGCACTTAGTTATTAACCTAGTTAACCCAGTGTAAGTATGTATCCAGTGATGTAAACTTTAAAGCACTTTTTGCAAGTCGCTCTGGATAAGAGCGTCTGCCAAATGCCTAAATGTAAATGTACACATATAAGGGCATGCTCAAGGCCTTATAATGTCAATGGCACTGGGGTCTGAATCTTGTTTTAGTAGTCCGATGCCTTATCCGCTGAGAAAATATACAAACTTCACTCACTCATATCTTAAATTGTTCACTGTACCAAAACAGGTCTTCCAAATGATGTTCTCATATAAGATGGTCCTACACTCACTGTACAAGGATGATTAGTCGCTCAATACTGAATCTGTCACATTGCCAAAGAGGCGCAACAAAAGAGAGTTCTATCAATAAGGCACATAAAAAAATTGAAATAAAACATAAGATAGAGTTACACACCAGTTGCCTTTAGCATTTTAGGCATGTTACGATTACCACACTGTGGATACTGAGGAAATATAATGAATTATAAATATTACATAGTTCGCTTCATTTTGCTTTATCAAGCAAAATAGCATGTGTAAAAAAAATAAATAAATAAATAAAAAACAATGCTAGTGCTAAAGGCAAGAATGAACGTCAGGATTAAAAGTGATGGAGTGACCCAGACGAGACAGACCTTTACAGTGCTGTCCACAGCTCCGGAAAACAAGCGTCCTCGAGAGACAGCCAGTGCAGTGACACTGCCTTGATGGCGCAGCAGAGTCTGAGTGCAGATCATGTTGTCCATACTCCACACCTGGACAGTTAGCATAAACCACACAGACATCAAAACAGGCCAGTTTCACCTAAAATGACTGACAGAACACTGGACTAGTTGCACAACGGCTGTATGAACGAGTCTTGACATTTACCCTGAGCGAGCGATCATAGGATGCACTGAACACTTTGGTCTGGTCTGGAGTGGAAATGACAGCCAGTGCGTAGACCGTCCCTACATGTCCTGTTAGTGTGCGCACCTGCTCTTTAGACTCAATATCCCAAACCTGGGGAGGACAGGGGAAAAAAATGCAGTGGACAATAAACAGAAAATGCAAAAGTGCACACGAAAGGAGGAAGGAGACATGAGCTGTAGCATTTAGCACGGAGACATTGACTCACGTGGATGAGGTTCTCGTATGTGCCGCAAACTATGTGGTGATTGGTGACGGCGATGGAGTAAACACTGCCCCCAGAGGTCTGGAGGACATGCACACACTCAAGAGAACGAATGTCCCAAATCTGAGAGAGATGGATAGAAAGAGCAAACAACAGAAAGATTATCTGAGGTGTAGGAATAAAGAGTGTGGTGCGGTGTCAAATCCAAAATCAACTATTCAGAGCTCATGCCACTCGTCCATATTGCTTGTATAAAAACATGCCATTACATTATTATTATTTTTTTTTTTTAATAAATTCAGTCCTGTCCAATTCTTTTCCCCCGATTTTCTCCCCAATCTAGTCGTGTCCAATTCCCTCCCGTCACTAGGGGGTTCCCACATTAAGGCTACTTACT
>JAQMYL010000008.1:19938386-19954812 GCA_030014365.1 Clarias pachynema
AGTGACCTGGCCACTATTCTGCAAGAAGAATGGCTCAAAATCCCTCTGGCCGCTGTGCAGGACTTGTATCTGTCATTACCAAGATAAATTGATGCTGTATTGGCCGGAAAAGGAGGCCCTACAAAATACTAATGAATTATTGTGGACTAAAATGTAATATATATATATATATTACATTTTAGTCCACAATAATATATATATATAAATATATAAATATATATATAAAATGACACAGGACTTACAGCATGTACAAAATGCAGTTGTAAACTGTGAGGTATGAAAATATATTTGGGTTATGACAGCAGCAGTAAGATTATCTTTGGTTGTGGTCACAATATTTGTATATTCTATATTTTGTATATTTTATAAATACTCCAACCAGTCCTTCTGGCACCAGCAACCATGCCACAGTCAAAGTAACTGAGATGACATTTTCTTCTGATTATGATCTCTGAACTGAACTGTATGATTTGTTGCATTGTGCTGCTGCCACATAGTTGCAGAAATGAGCAGGTGTAAATTTCTGCGCCCCAGCCCTCCTCACATGACATCAGTGCCTGATGCCACTAATGCTCTTGTGACTGAATCATCGTATCTCCAAGGCTATGGTCCAAAGTCTAGTAAAAAGCCTTCCGAGAATAGTGGAGATTATTATAACAGCTAAAGGGAACCTAATCTGTAATGTTCAACAAGTCTATATAAACGTTATGGTCAGGTGTTCACAAACCTTTGGCTAAATAGTGTATGAAGTGAAGGTTTTTAGAGCAGCATTTTCTTTATGAAGCATAGACTCACTCACTCAGGCCTGTAGCCTATCCCAGGAGACTTGGGTCACAAGACAGGGTGTGCCCTGGATGGGGTGCCAATCCATCACAGAACACACACTCATTCACAAACTACAGGCAATTTGAGAACACAACTTAGCCTAATCTGCCTGTCTTTGGATTGTAGGAGTAGACCAGAGGAAACCCACCAAGCATGCGAACTCCATGCACACGGCCCCCGAGGTGGGGATCGAACCCGGACACTAGAGGTGCAAGGCGACAGTGCTAACCACTAAGCCATGTGCCAACTAGCACAGACCCAATAACATTCAAACAGCCAATCTTCAGTTCAGTACTCAGGTATTACATAACGAATCACCAGGATAAGCATAAAGACTCGGTTTTAAACAAAAGCCACTTTTAAACTGTTTTAACACTGCCACTCGTGTAAAGAAGGATTTTTTGAGATGTGTTAGAATAATTGGAATTGTGAAGTTCTGTTTCGAGAAAGTGTGTGTGGGGGCAGGGTTGAGTATATGAGCATTTATAATGCACTACAGAGATTCAGCTCTTGTTTGATCAGACAATTTAGTCATTCTCCTGTGTAAGTAAAATCCATCAGCATAAACAGACACTAAAGCACAAAATCTAATAAGACTATCAATCTAACACTAGCATTGGGATTCAGGACACATGATGCTAAAGCTAAACGCAGAGCTTCTTGCTAAATAACTAGAATGTAAATTAATCTTTATAAACACTTACATGAATTTAAACAGAGACAAATCTCGGAAAAAGGAATCAGAGTCATATGTTTTTTGATACATTCGTTTCTGTCTGCTTCTGCTCAGCCCAATCCTAGTCAATAAAACATGGCTGCCATGATAAATATTTAATGAATCCGCCTTGGAGCATTAGCCCACATGAACACACATTTAGGGCATTTTCTGTCCATAAACCCCAGGCTAACACCACTACTTCAGCTCGATCTATAACATAAAGCATCGACCTCTTTATCAGGATCAGCCTGAGCACAAGTACTGTATGTATTAAGCTATCTCAGGCAACAAGATCTTTTTTTTTTTTTTTTTAAACATCTTCCTTTGCTGACGACTTTTTGCTCATAAATTAATAACAAGGTCGAGATTTGAGCTTAGAATGAGCAAATACAAAAAAAACTAGCATCAATGATCAAAATAGGACCCTTAAATTGATTTGTTTTAAATAAATTCTTATAAAATTATTATTTACTTTTAATAATAGCTACTTTGAACTTTGAACGTTCAGAAAAATAAATCGACAGATAGAAAGATGGAGTGAATTAACGCTCAGGGACACCAAAAAATAACTCTTGTTATAAAATGTGAAACGGAATCGGCTCAGACAGACAAGATACTTTTTAAAATATACATGTAGGTTGCCATGAAGGATATGGTACCTACCTTATAGAATTTTTTTTCTCTTTACTAGATAGATAGATAGATAGATAGATAGATAGATAGATAGATAGATAGATAGATAGATAGATAGATTCAGTACTGTGCATGTACAGCGCAAACTTAAGCAACCCCTTATAAATTAAATAAATACATTTTATAATAAATAAAACCCCTGTTAAATTAAATGATGTAGGTTACATTAAAGTAATGAGAACAAATGTTTTACTGTGACAGGCTGCAAAGTGCCTAAATATACCATTTAAAAATTGGTCTTTCCTATGTAACAATTCCAGCAGCAACTTCATTTCCCCTCTCGTCTGTTCCAATCACTCAACATTCAGTATCACCAGTATAATAACCACCAGCCTGATCATCTGTCATCATATTGCGCCTTTTTCTCACTGGTTCATGCGTTAAGTTTGATGTGTTTTATGCTTGAATGATTTCATAGCTCATTGAGTGGCTTAACAAACAAAAAACATTTTTCTGAAACTGGTCAGGTACAGGGACAGGACTGAAAATGAGAAGCAAAAAGTTTCCAAGAATGAAAGCTAGGAAGCCTGAAGAATTATTCCAAAAGACTAGGTAGACAGATCACTAGATCAATAGATCGATAGACAGATGATCTTTAATGCCACATCAGTCATGGAATCTAAAAGAAAATGAATTTAATACTTAATAATTAGCACTAGCAATTTCTTTCCTTTTATACTTTAACATAGATGACATCATATAATTGTCATTGACAATATATTGTCATTATTTCCCAGATATTTATACCAGCTAGAGAGCGTTAAAAACCAGAGAAACGTTTTGAGTGTATTGTCAGGACTACAGATCACAGGACTACAAAACCTAAAAGCTGACTTGCGATGATCCAGCAAGCAATATTTAAAAGAAAACTGTAATTTCATATAGACTTTGACTTTGACTATGACATAAAAAGACTCGGAATACACTTTACATGTCCTGTCAAGCTGAAGAGAAATGGAGATAAATTAAAGCTAAGGCAAACAGAAGAACTTGTTTACTTTGTCTTAGTTTGTTTAAGCTGAGTTTCTAGGTTTACATATCATCATTGAAAATGACGCCTTCATGAGTATTATAAAAGCCAAGTATGCATGATTATATTAGAGCTTTTTTTTTTTTACTTTGAGACAGCAAGCAGGATCATTAACCTTAATCCAGCTTAATCTTACTGCAATCTTACTGCAAACATATAAGCACACAACAGAGCTCCATGTTTTTTTCCAGCTTGGCCTAATTATTAACACACCTTAGCGTACGATAAAACATAGATCATTGTAATGCCAGAAATCCACTCAACCCTGTCTGCTATAATATATTCAGAAGAGTTAATAAACACTTAATGGTTTTCAGTAGCACATTAACCAGCTATGAGGTGTTTAAGGATTCCAGAATAGTAGTCAGGAGATAAAGACGACAATGATATATAACTAATTCTGAAATATAAATGGATATCATTATCAATTATATACGGATTTATTAATATCCTCATATGTTAATATTAATAGGATGCAGTATTCCTCTCTGTAGATATGAAGCAGAAAGAATCGTGACGGTATGACACAGTGACATCTCATTTACAATGATGTTTCATCCTCTCTCTAGCTCTCTCTTTGCCTCTCTCTCTCTCTCTCTCTCATACACATCAAAAACATAGAGTCTATAGATATTGAGACGATAGATAGATAGATAGATAGATAGACAGACAGACAGACAGACGGACAGACACCAAACTACATTTCATGAACATCTGGACATTGTGTGTAATTCATTTGTGCCACAACTGTTCCTTTACGGTATCATCATTACAGATAAAATATCAGTTTTCTTTCTTGTCAAACGTGAGCCGGTTTCTTCAGACCAGTCCAGTGCTTTACTTTTCCAGCGCTTTGTTCTGATCTCATGCAAAATTCATAACAATTTCCGGGCTTAAATCTATAGACGGAGACACGGCTTGGAGACGTTCTGTAGATACAAAAGCAGTAAAGGTTTTCCAGACCACAACCGAAACACGAATAGTCTAGAAACCACAGCAGATATGGTCTTCCTGCAATTTCTGACAATTGAAGTTGAAGTACTGTGTTACAGTAGAACTAGAGAGCAGAGAGAGGTGTACATAAAACCTCAGTACTCCTCACCTGATTAATGGCTATTTTTGGACAAGTGCAAACCTTTTTCTCTTTGAACTTTGACCATATACAGTACATGTACAGGAGCAAAATGGCAGAGGAATTGCAAGAAGCTAAATCAGCAGAAAGGACAGAAAAAGCTGTAGGCTGGACTTGGTTAGGTCATCTTAGCCTGATTGGAGAAGGGTATCTCCCCAAGAGGAAGGGGAAACAAGGACATCAGGCTGAGAGGGTGAAACAAAGGACAGAACAGTATATACTGTATAAGTACGGTACAGTACTGTGAAAATGTCTTGAGCCATCACTCATTTCTTCATATTAACTGAAATTAAATACAATTCAATTTGAATTTAATTATGTTGATTAAATGGGAACAAATGTTTTACTGTGACAAGTTGCAAAAGTGCCTAAAGAAACATAAAAAAAAATTGGTTGTTTATGTAACAACTTCAGCACCTCTCATCTGTTCCAACCACTCAGCATTCAGCATTATGATCATCTGTCATCATCTGCAGAATATGAATTTCATGTTCCAAGAATCACTGCAGTAATTACACTGAAAAAATTTAAATACAAACAGATGGGCTTTTTGGAAGCAAATATGAAGAAATAAGGAGTGGCACCAAGTGCACAGTACTGTATGTATTGGGAACTATATACAGTATATAAGCGTTCGACTGCATACATTCTAGAAAAAGAATTCCCCAGGCATACGATGTTGTGTATGAGGAAACTTGTACATTAAATACTGCAACGTGTCATTATTTTAGAAGCTGTGAACATACATCATTTTGCTAAACTTGACAGTGAATGAAAAGCAAAATGCAACACATTGATAAAGAGCCAATGACATCGCTTCTTTCTGTCATGTGATCAGGGAAGTCTACTGTAACTACAAACTGGGCAAAATGAACTCAATTAATTCAACAGACTTTTGGAGTTTAGTTCATTCTGCCTTGAATGAACTAAATGTGTTCAATAGACTTTTGGAGAATGTTGTAGCCAAAAAAAGGATGTTTGCACTCTGTCACTGCCATTGAAGTTGTGGACAACTATAATAAGATCTATTGAACTAAAACTGGTACAGGAGCTGATGATGCATTTTTAATTAAATTTTTGATATTGATGTGAATGTTTCTTATGATTGTTAATCACCAAACCTCAACACTTTTCCCCCCTAGCCAGTATGACTTAAAACACAATCAAAGCATGAGTATTTTTTGTTAAAACTCTAAAAACATATTACAGTGGAACCTTGGATTGTGAGTAACTTAGTTTGCAAGTGTTTTGCAAGATGAGCAAAGTTTTTGAGGATTGTGGGTAATCGTCTCCCCAGCTACGATTCTTTTCAAAGGTAAATTGTAGGTTATTTTTACTTTATATTTTGTATTAATCATTTAATATGAATATTTTTGAACTGTGGAACGAATTATCTGAGTTTCCACTATTTCTAATGGGGAAATTTGTTTTAATATACAAGTGCTTTGAATTACAAGAACATTTCCAGAACCAATTATACTCGCAATCCAAGGTTTAACTGTATGGATAATAATTTGTACTGTATATTTAAATTGCATAAAGCACAACAGTGACATAACTACTGCAAAATTATATATATATATAAAATAATATTTTGCCATTTTTGAATTACCTTTGTATGAACAATTACCGTAATTAGTCGAATAAATCATGCACAAAAATACATAAAGCAAAGTCTTTCTATTAGAGAAAAGGGTATAGGGTGTAGAGTGTTGTGTGTAAGGTTTGGAGTGTAGGGTTATAGTGCTGAGTGTACTGTATGTTACAGGGCATAAGGTACAGATCCAGTATAGTGAGTGTGCTATGGGGCCTAGTGTATTGTGTGAATGGTTTAGAGGGTATGCATAATACAGTTTATGGGACAGGGCAGAGGGTATATTGTGTATAGTTTAGGGTGTAGGGTATAGTGAGTAAGTATAGGGTATCATGTGTAACACATTGTGGTTCTTTTAGAAATGCTTTCTTTTTATTAACAAAACATCAAAATGGATTTATCTCCATCAATCTCTTCATATATACAGTACATTCTTGTGTACATAGTGTAACAGAGGAGTGTATTCAGTAGTTATTTAGCTACTAAAAACATCAGCTAACTGTGTATCAACCTGTTAAATAAAACATGCATCATATCTGTTTTATTTTGCTCGAACATTTCACCCGTGTCGTGATTTCAGTTAAACAGGCCTATTAACATATACAGTATATAGATAAAGACACTATTCATGGTTTAGAGATAATTAGTAAAACGCATTTAAGGGAAGCCTTTTAGGGACATTTTGAATTCTCACACATATGATCAGAGAAATTAATAATGTGTGTCACCCAGAAAAGTGGAGGCTGCTATCTTCCAAAAATGCAGTGAACATGATTTCTTTACTAATTTCTTTCCCCCAGATGGCAAGGGGGTGTAGATGCCATTGACAGGAGTTACAGCGTAATTGGACCTTCGAGATTTTTTTAAATAATTGGCTGATGCTGTTTCACCCACCAGGAGTAGTGAATATCACCTGGATACCTTCTTGTCTGCATACAAGATTGGTGGAAATACCCAGTCTTACAAACCTGACTACTCTAAAACATCTTCTATCGCCTCCAATCATTTCTCTGAATGTGGTGATTGTAGTCTTTCCCAATTCCAGAGGCTGTTGTGAAGTTAAAGACTGCTTGGGTTTACCTCATTAACATTCTGGCCTTGTTAGCTATCAGCTATCTCATGCCCCAGGTCTGACGATCAGCAGACCTGTGAATATGTGCTCCTATTGGGGTTGACTGGTTCCCCCTGACCATACTGTGGCTTCTCTCATCTCTATCTGGCTGACAAACTGGCCTGTGGCTATATGTTGCTAATGTGTTGAACCAGAAAAATTGCTAAATCTGCCCTCAGGGTCTCAAGGTCACTGTTTGGGCTTGATGCCAAAAAAGCCCTGGGGAGAACAATGACAGGTTGAGAAAGACGAACCTCCCACAGTCAAATTGAAATGACACCCACAGCCATCTTTCAACACCCACATTGGCAAGGATGAATTGGCTTCGAGTGTGGAATTTCACAACCAAAAATATTGCTTGTTGGACTGCAACTACATGGACCATTGGGCCGTTATTATGATGTTGTAGGGGTATTAACCAATTCTGCCATATGCCCATAACCTATTCTACTAATTTCCGCTTGGACGGAGACATGATTCTGTGGATAGACCCCACAGCTCAGAATTCCTCTACTCAATCTTACTATCTGATTCTTTACTCAAGACGGCTCAACAGGTTCCTGAAATTCCTCCTTTTTCATAAGTAATGGTTTTAATCATATGGTGAAACCACAGGAATATAAATCTGTGTGAGTCTTCCAAGGAGAGGGACTCCAAATTGAAGTCCTACTCTTATGGATTTTCTCTAGCAGCAAAAGTCTTTTAGATGTATGCAGGCAGCCATGTAACCTCTGTTTGGCCAAATACTGCCTTGCTTGGTTTCAACGTGCCAATACCAGGAAGCAAGCCATCTGGTATGTGTCTTGCACAGCCATGTTACAGTCAACTCGGTCTCGCAGTGAATTAAAAAAGAGCTCCTAAACACTAAAACATAATTCATTGATGTGAGACTAGATTCATTGAAAATTCTAGCCAACCTGTCATCCCAACATGTCTCATCTAGGCAGGACACTTGATGATGATGATGCTAGGATTGCTGATGGCAGACATAGCATCCTTGTCTCAACAAGAAGGGTATGAGGTCTAACTCCCTGATATATAACCTTATCATAAGTAGAGATATTAAACACATCACATGATTGAGCATTTACAGCACAAGGCAAGGTGTGTTTACTGAAGAGCAGATTTTTCACCGCATTGTGTAAAAAAAAAAAAAAAAGTTGTTACTTGCTAAATTGATTGAGGCTTAACCACCTGGATTGTAAATAAATAAATAACCAATCTTAATCTCATACTATGCACTATACAGTACTGTATTTACTATACATTGATTTGCCATAACATTAACACCACACAACTTTATCACATTAACACTGATTATCAATTATATGCCAGTGAACTGGTGAAGGGATTCTGGTCACCCAAGGCTCATCCATGCTTGCGGAGGACAAACACCAGTTTGTCTGCTCGGATGCCATGGAAAAATCAATGCAGTACAAATCACCTAAAAAAGCCAATGCTGTCCACGACAGAAAGGCACCAGAACGCCCGATGCACAAGAGCCAACCATGCACAAGAGCACAGCAGGGAAAGAGCCTAAGATGTAGTCCATCCCAAAGTAGTCCATCATCCAAGTACATTCCAGTACATCATCTAGGTGTTACCAGTGCATATGTGCTGCATCTCTCTGGGTCTCCCAGTGTGAAAACAAAATACAACTTGAGACAATACAGTAGTTATAATTTACCAACATGCTAACTTGCACTTAGCTGGAGTTATCAGCAAAGGTCTATCACTTATCAAATACAGGTTAGGGTGTCAGAGTAATAAAGCCTGCTTTGTTCTATTTGTACAACTTTAAGTAACAGTTGTCACCCCTATACTACCCAGGCATTGCATACAGTGCTGGTCCCAAGCCTGGATAGAAAATGGGAGGGTTGTGTCAGGACAGGCATCCGGCGTAAAAACCTGTGCCAAGTTTTGTCTGGATCGACCCCTTGGCGACCCCTTTATGGGAGCATCCGAAAGAAAGTTTATTGTAGCATAACTTCATATTGCGTTTCTCAAAAGCTTGCAGTGATTATGGTTAGCTAATGCACCTAAACTCTAAAGTAATGGAACAGTGGCCTAGATGCCTCAAAAAAAAGTGAAAAAGAAATGCTGGTTTGTATTTTAAAAAAAGCACTGGAATGCATCCTAGGACAGTTTCTAATAAAGGCCCACACGGCCCACATGTATACCAAACACAGCCCCCATGCATAAAACACACCTCCTGAACACTGCCTCTGTGTTAATTGTGTAGGACGGCTAAGAGAAAGGAGTTGAGATGATGCATGATTCAGCCTGAGAAATGTGAAAATAGCCTTGCTGATCTTTCACACAGTGTGGAGGAAGACACTCGGCAACCGGCCAAGTTATGAATTATGCAATTACACAGCATGATGATACACAGAGATTAAATTTGTTGTCTTATCTCAGTGATAAGGACGTATTGAATGTAGACAATGATTATTCTACGATTATATGTAGTGTAAGTACGTATAAATTGTACATAATGGACTTTGATGCTTTATGTAAGTTCATGAAATACACAGTACTTTTCACTAACGTATGGAGTTTCCAGCACTGGAAGATGCAGAATCGATTTTTTTCCCCCTCTGTATGTAGTCTAGCTTGCTTTTTTGCTGCAGGCCTGCAACAGAGGTCAGGAGAACACTCTAGTGTGCAAAGAGCAACGTGATGGAAACCTAATTATTCTCTCCATCACATATTACATGTGTGTAGAGGATGGAGGGGTGACACCTACTTCAATGTAGTTCACTACCCATTTATAGCCACACGCTCAGGCTCTCTTGGCTTTAGGTGCCATACAGCCAGGTATGAGGAATCGAAATGAACTTAATATTATTAGATTATAATGAATATCATAATACAAAATTGCAGTTGTAAGTCTATATGCACCTCAGCCAAATTCCTGACATTTAATCCTTATTGAAGTCAAGGACACTCCAATACCAATAACTCCATTTTATTGTCCTTATACTTGGGGTCATTGTCTATTTAGAAGACCCATTTGTGACCATGCATTTACTTCCTGGCTGATGTTGCTTCAGTATATCCACATAATCGTTCTTCTTCATGATGCACCTATTTTGTGAAGTCAGTCCTGGAGCAAAGCACCCCCACAACATGTTGCTGCCACCCCCGTGCTTCACACTTGGGATGGTGTTCTTCAGCGTGCAAGCCTCCCCTTTTTTCCACTAGAGAAAAAGATCATTGTCCTTATGTGCAGGTGCGAACTGTATGGCTTTTTATGGCGATCAGGTTATGTCAAAAGCGGTCTTGTTTTACTGTGAATGTAGATATTTTTCTTTCCTCCAGTGTCTTCATAAGGTTCTTTGCTCTTGTTCCGTGTTTGATTTGTACTTTTCATACCAAGGTACTGTATGAGTCTCCTGCCTGAGTGTTATGTTGCATGGTCCCATGGAGTTTATGTTTGCGTAGTAAGTACTGTTTGTACAGATGAACATAGTACCTTCAGGCATTTTAAAACTGTTCCCAAGGATGAACCAGAGTTGTGGAGTTCCGCATTTCTTTCTGAGGTCTTTTTTCGATTTTCCTATGATTTCAAAAAAGAGGCACTGAGTTGGAAGGTAGGCCTTAACATACATCCACAGGTTCAACTCAAGTGGACTCAAATGATGTGAATTAGGCTGTCAAGATGCTTAAAAGGACCAATCAGATGACTGTATGTAAATTTCTGACCCACTGGAATTGTGATGCAGTAAATTACATACACTTTTAAGGGGCTTAGTGATTAGCACTGTTGTCTTGCATCTCCAGGGTCTGGGTTCGATTCCTGTCTGTGTGTGCATGGAGTTTGCATTTTCTCCCAGTGCTCGGTGGGTTTCCTCCGGGTACTCTGGTTTCCTCCCACAGTCCTCCCCAAGGACCTGCAGATTAGGCTAACTGGCGTTCTCAAATACCCCATAGTGTGTGAATGAGTGTGTGTACAGTACGTAGGCGAGTGTATACAGGATAAAGAGGTATAGACAATGAGTGAATGAGGGATACACATACGCATGACTGGAGATTATACAAAAGTGGTCAAAAATAAAAATGTGTCCAAATATCTTGACCTATCTATTTGATGATGAGGTCAAACTTCCTGTATATTTGGTTGAAGTTCTACCAGAATATACAAGAGGTGTTTAAGTCAGCCCGGGACTTTTGATTGTGCAGAATAATACAAAACAATTATGAAAGTAAAAATTTGATTTGGATATATAATCCCCTGCTACACTAATGCACTCATCACTTATAATGTTTTCTAAATTCTGATGTTCTAGCTATTGGAGGTTGGTGGGTGGGGGGGGTGTTGACGTGGGGGGGGGGTGTTGAGGTGGGTTGGGGGTTTATTGGTGTTCAGGGGAATCTCCTTGAAATGAGTTTTTGTGGTTTTTACATGGGCGGATTTCTGTTTAACTGAGCTGAAGGTCTGTTAAATTTATTGTTGAAATAAAATGGTGGTGGATTGTGTTTCTACCAAGTGCAGTATATTCACTGTCATAAAATATATCTCTGATTTGTAACTAAGTTGTCAACTCCCTGTGATGTATTCCTGATAACAACTGCTGCAAGCAAATAAACCACACAAGCACAGCTGGTCCGAATCTAAACAGATATCATTTTTAAAAAACAGACATTACATCCTCGGTGTCCATCTGGTGCATTTTGATCATCACATTAAGAGGAAACTACAGTGAATTCGGCGACAATATTCTTGTGTAGCTTTACAGCGCAGAAACAATAAATATAAACAAGAATGACTAAAGACAAAAAAATTAAGTGTCACATTATGTATTAACCATATCGCTCTCTCTCTCTTTTTATATATACAAATAGTACCAGACAAATGTTTGGACACGGGTTTAGATTTGAAGTGTTTGAAGATTTCAAATCTATTAAATAGATAATTAGAACAACATCAACAACAATCAGTTGTTAAGAAATGCTTTTTTGGAATAGTTCTTGCAAGAACTGTATTGTTAACTTCATTTGCAAAACCCATCAAGCACCATGATGAAACCGGCTCTCATGAAGACCTTCCCAGGAAAGTAAGACCAAAACCTACCTCTGCTGCAGAAGAGAAGTTCATTTAGAGTCACCAGCCTCAGAAATCACAGATTAACAACTAACACCTCAGATTAGAGGCATTATGAAGACTTTACAGAGCATAAGCAGCAGACACATCTCAATATCAACAGTTCAGAGGAGATTATTGCATATTTTGTATGTCTTCAGCGTTGTTTTACAGTGTAGAAAGAAATAAAAATGAGTAAAGATCATGGTGTTATCATTGGTATCCAAGATATTGCACATTTTCTAGCTCATTGTTTAAAAGTAAGCAAATTTGTGTGTATTTTCTTATATCAGGACAAAGAACGTAATATGGATCATCAAGTTTGACACAAATTCGTGAAGTTCATGCCAACTCGAGTGTGCTCCTGGTGGACAAGGGGAGGGCA
Organism: Clarias pachynema; assembly: GCA_030014365.1. Lineage (NCBI taxonomy): Eukaryota > Metazoa > Chordata > Actinopteri > Siluriformes > Clariidae > Clarias > Clarias pachynema. The sequence continues at coordinate 19,950,958 of JAQMYL010000008.1, forward strand.
TATGGCACTTTTATTGCCATGGCCTGGACTCTAGTCCTGGTCATGAAACCAACCCAAGTCACCAGGGGTTGCAGAAATGCACATTCAGTACTCGGCCCAAACCCAAAAACAAATACTGGGGACAGGTGCATCAGGAAGAGAGTCCAGCATAAAAACTGTGCCAAATTTAATATGCAATTCCGGTGATCCACTGTGGAGTGAAAAATGGGCCAGAAGCTAAATACAGTACAAAGAAATTCTGAAATTCATATTAATATGTTTATGATTCTACCTTTAATTTTTAAATTGTTGTTTAATTTTTATTTTTTTTGGGGGGGGAAAAAGGTAGCAAACTAATGCATTTTCACTAGTCCTCTCAGGCATTAGGACCACATGGTATATGAAGAAAATAATCATCTTATGTATTTGATCTCAGCGCCCCCTTGTGGTCAGATGACAAAACTAAAAAAAAATAATAAAAGAAAAAAAATAGTGTGTAATAAGAGCTTATATTGTATTACTGATATGTACCTGGTTTGTTAAATTTTATTTACTGGAAAGTTGTTCTGATAAACAATGCAATGATAAACCATAAGATTTACTTCCCATAACACATTTTCCTTTTTAACATCAGCTGTAGATTTACCAGTAATGTCACAGAAAACAATGAAACCATGGATTTATATCTATCTATCTATCTATCTATCTATCTATCTATCTATCTATATATATATATATATATAATTATTATTATTGTTATTATTATTATTATTATTATTATTTTTACAGCTGTTTGGACCCAGTTTCTATTCAAATCAGATTGTTAAATGTAATAAGTATAAATGTAATAATGTGCGATATGAATGCAGGGCATAGCAGGAATGTCGCTCCCACTGTATGTATTCCTCATCATTGCCTTTTCCACTTATCCCCAGTTTCTTCTGTATAATTGACTGAAATTGTGGTAAACTTGGGTTGTGGTCCCACACAGCCTGCAGCTGGATAGATATAGATAGAGAAAATATCCTGTAATTTTGGCATTTGTGTCACCAGGGTGGAGGGTTTGATCCCTGTCTGTGTGCATGAAATTTGCATTTTTTCCCCTCGTGCTTGGTGGGTTTCCTCTGGGTACTCTGGTTTCCTCTCACATTCCAAAACATGCACGGTTAGTGTTTGAATGAGACTGTGTGTATGCCCTGTGATGGACTGGCACCCTGTCCAGACAACCCGCGAACATGTACACAGGATAAAGCGGTATAGACGATGAGACGATGAGATCAATTAGCCCAAGATGAAGTAGGTAGGCTAATACCTACTACCAACTACAGTGTCACTGGGTCGAACCTGAGCTCAACCTGCTGTGTGTGTGTGAGAGAGAGAGAAAGAGCAAGATAGAAAGAGTGTGTGCCACATGATAAACCAGTTACTGAAGGTGCATAAATAAATGAGTTGTGCTTTTTATGTTTTATTTATTAATTTTTTTCATGACTGATTATGGAACTAATGGACACATTTATAATTAATGTGTCACTTATGGACACATTCATGCACATTTACACTTACATATTTATATTTTCATTTCTGGATCATTGCACAAGACACTTTAATAAGACATTTTAATAAGTTTAATATTTTTTTTTCTTTATTTACATTAAATTTCTATAAATTTCTATTTTTTTCTATATTTTCTATATTTTGCTATATTGTGAATGTCCTTATTCGTACAGTATATTTTTATTTTTATCCTAGTTAAATTTATTTTCTATTGTATTTTCTTTTTATTCATATTTATTTCTTATCTATAAGTTTTTTTTTTTTTAGGTCACGGACGGTCGTATAAGCATTTCACTGCATATTGAACTGTGTATGAACGTGTATGTGACAAATAAAATTTGAATTTGAACTATTAAGCAGTAATATGACGTAATGACGCGTTCAGTTGCTCGGAGCTCGATTATTCCTGTCTTAATGCAGTGTGAATGCGGAAATAACAAGCTAGCGCCACATTTCTGATTTGTGATTGGCTTTCTGATCCTGCTCACAAAAAAAATCAGCCAATCGGAACGCCTCGTTATCGGTGTCTAGCGGGTGTAGGCGGGACTTGTTGAAATTTAGGCGTGAAAGAATTAGCTAACGCCCGAGTAAAAACAAAACATTCACCGCTTTAAGCATTTGCGTTGTGCAGGATGGAGCTGAGTGAGATTTTATACAACAAGGCTGAGTACATCGAGACAGTACGTGAAGGTTTTGTGATTTCTTTTCAGGTTGTATGGAGTGCAAGGGAGGCTGTATTGAGGGTGGTTTGCTAATTCAGCTAGGAGGCTAACAGTGTGAGCTAAGCAGCTCTGTACTTATTTACACTTTCTCTGACTGCTAATAATTCATGTATTCACAGATACAAAAAAAGAGAATTTTTTAAAATTTGTATGCTTGGTCTTTTCCTGCTCAACCACAGTTCCTTCATAACAATGTGAAACTACAGTAGGAAAGGTAAATAAATAGTCATGTGTATTGAAATGGAGTGTATCCATTAAAGAGGACAGAATATTAAGGGGAGGACAGCAAAACTATAGATGTTCATATTTTAATTTTAAACAAAAAAAGATAACTCATCCAGTACTTATGTTTTAATTAAAAAAAAAAAAAAAAGATAGCTCATCCAGTACTAAGATTGCACTTGTCCAATTAAATGCTCTGTAGAAGGTTTATGTCCCACCCCTGGGGGCGGGGCTTGCTGTACATCAACAGCATTTTAGCAGCTAACATGACCATTGCTTTGCTACCTCAGACAGATCAAAAACAGCAATCGCATTGCGTACACCAGGCATAACTAAATGGCCGGACCCCGACCACGTGATCGTTCTATCCGGACCGTGATACTTTTCTGATTTTCTAATTAATATACCAGTAACCGAGCGTTTTTCTCCTCGAGGTGGTTGGTGGCGATACCAGTCGCTCAACAGTGCTGATCAACGTCATAGTTGAGCATGTATAGAGAGTAAAGAAACAGAAACGAAAGAACAACACAGCATGGCTTACTCCAAGAAAAAAAAAATCATGGAAAGCAAAATATAAAACATGAACCGACAGATCAATATATGTTCATTCTTTCTGCGTAAAGTTTATAACCAATTTGTCTCATATGTTCTGAAACCACTGTGATAATATAAAGCGGTAATGTGAAGTGCCACTATAAAAGGGAAGAAAAAAAAAACATGGGTTGTTTAAGCAAGCATATCAGCAGTAGTCCGAGGTGAGGACTGTAAAATACCCGAACTGAGAGCCCAGTATGACAGAGCAACCAGAGTCCTTGCACATTTGTTTACAGCTCAGCAGCGTGCAAATGAAGATTCACTCAAAATCTATAAAAAAGTGCAAGGGCAATCAGAGCTCAAACTGTCCCCATGTGTAACGTAGTTACTGAAAATTGACAAATGTTATTGTATGATGCCATGGAAATTTTAAACCGTGTCTTTATAGACTTACAGTGCCTGCATATACAGTATAGAGATCTGAATCCTAACACAAACGTGCAATTTGGATCTCGGCTCAAAGAAAATTTTTATTGAATGGACCTTCTTAAATTTTAATTCAGACTCTCAACTTTTTCACGTCTCCATATTTAAGCGATTGTTGAGTTTTTGTCAATTGACTGTAGGTGTGGTGCATCTCAAACACTATAAATCAGTTAAGCACTTCAACTGTCTGTCATTCTGACTTCCTGTTAGTGAGTTGCATCAATTTACGGTGGGTTCAAATCACAGAACTCGAGCTCACTTGTTTTCATGTTCACTTGAACATAGGGCTGGGCGATATGGCTGAAAACTGTATCACGATATCAGTGTTTCATATTGGTCGATATCGATAATTATTGAT
>JAQMYL010000008.1:19959236-19975755 GCA_030014365.1 Clarias pachynema
GATTTTTACAACATTATTGTTGAAATACACAGTCCTGAAAAAGGGGCGTTTCTTTTTTTGCTGAGTATATATAAATATATATATACAGTGGAACCTTGGATTACGAGCATAATTCGTTCCGGAAGCGGGCTCGATTTCCAAACCACTCGTAAATCAAACTGAATTTTCCAATAAGAAATAATGGAAAATCAAATTATTCGTTCCACAGCCCAAAAAAATACATAAAAATTATTAACACAAAATATAAAGTAAAAATAAAACAAATTAACCTGCACTTTATCTTTAAAAAAAAAGTACAAATAAATCCAGACAGATACAGTAAGTGTTTCCGTTTGTGCGCGCAGGCACTGTGTGTGTGAATCTAAAGTAAGCTCCCCTCTCCCCCTTCTCGTCTTACACAGTTACCCTTCCTCCACTCTTATCACACTGCAGTAAAGCAGAGAGAAACAGTGTGTGTGTGTGTGTGTGTGTGTCTGTGAAGGCAAAAGTAGGAGGGGTCTGTGTGTGTGTGTGGCACGGTGTCCAATGACGCGCGCGCACACAGACACAAAGAGCAGGCTGAACCTTGAGCAGAGAGAGAAAATGGATCTTTAACCTCTCAAATGAGACTTTTGCTTTACACACGCGCTGTACACACACGCATACAGACACAAAATAAAATATGTTTTATGCACACACACACAATCACAGTGTTATAGTAAACAGTACATGCGTGCACGGATGGTGATTATACCAGTAAGAGACGCGCACTAAGACCCAGCAGGGGAGACGATTACCCACAACCCAGACTTATTAAAAGTAATAATGAATGTTTTCATGTTAATGAACTTATTCAAATTATGCTTGCATCATTATTTTCCCATGATTTATTGGGACGAAATAAGCATGTGAACATAAAGTGCAGCTCTGATCAACGTCCTTCTATGGGTTAAATGCTGCTCAGTATTAGCGAGAAACATCGGGTGATTCTTAAAACCATACACGCATGGAAATATCATGAACCATCACAACAGATTAGACAATTCATCCTTTAAAAAAAACTTTCACAGCTAACAAGACGAGGCAAGGCAAATACAATAATTAGTCAGTGAGCGTCCATTCAGAAAGCCACTGCTGACACTGCGCTCGTTCGTCCTCGCTCTCCTCCACGCTCTTTCTCCTCCTTTTCTTCTTCTCTTCTTCACTTGCTAACTTTTCCTCCTCTCTTTGTCGCTCTTCTGCTTTAGTCCTGGTTAATATTTCAGTCATTACGCTTTCAAGATTCTGAAGGCTTGTTTCCGGCGTCCATTTCGGGTCGAGTTCAGGAACGAATGGATCGGGGGTTGTGACCTCGATGACCTCGTGCTCCAGAGGGATTCGCAGGAAGTAGGCGTGCAGCATCATGCGATACGGAGCGTCGTCTGAACCGAGGCTGTAAGTGAAGTCGCCTACGATGGTGTGGCCGGCGGCGCTGCAGTGCACTCGCAGTTGGTGTGTGCGTCCTAAAAGGGAAAGATAAAGACTTCGGTTCTACATGTTGCGAAATGAGGAAATATTTTTATTGGGGTACAAAAAGGGAGAACATTACAAATAAAAAGTGACCTCAAGGTCCTAAAAACATTTGTTAATATGGCTTTTTTATTGCTTTATTGATGTTTTACTTCAGTCTATCCTCTGTGTGACACTGAAAGTGTGAGAGCGGTGATAACATTTACCTGTAAGAGGCTGCAGAAGAACTTTACTAACAGGCTCTCCATCGTAGGATCCATATTCTAATACAGTCAGTAATGTTTGGCTGGGCTTGGCATTCTCACAACCTATCACCAAAACAGAAAAAGAGGAACAAAAGAATATAGTTTAATAAATCCACTTATCTACAGGTGATTTTTATCCACAGGATCATAATCACTTGTACTGTTTTGCTTTTTTTTTATTCACCTATGTAATAAATTGTAAACAAGCTGTTACTATGGAAACAATAATAAATTAGAGCAAGCATGTTAACGTAAAACTGTTACTGTCTCCCCTGAAGTGCACTGTTAGAAAATCAGTGAAAATATTTCAGAGTTTAACCGTGAAAAATGCGTGTGATGTCCATGTGATTCTGACCTTCTGTGCCTTCCACACACATCATGTGTGTTTTTCCTTCAGTGGTGTTTTTACCGATAGCAGCGTCCAGGGTCATTCTGCTATTGGCCACGGTGCCTCGAACCTGCACAGGAAAACGGACACGTTGACGTACTTCAGTGTGACTTACTGTACGCTAGATGTTTGAGCTTAAGTTGATTCAATACATCAAAATAAGCACAAATAATAAATCAGTTTCAGTTACATGAATACTCCAGCCTACTGGTCCTTCCCATAGAGTACATTGTATATCCCGTATACATCACAGCTTACCCTTAAGCAGTATACATCTAGTTTACATTTAAAGGCACCATGTTATACTTTTTTTACCAAGCATGCACTCACATCTGTAATTCACTTAGTTGCACTCCAATCCCAAGTGCACTGTTTCTCTGTCGGTAGCTTTAAATGCAAAAAAGCCGTTGACTAACCAAACAAAGTGCATTTTTCAGATCATCAGAACATGTGCACAATATAAAAGAAGGTGTATAAAGATATATAATACAACTGTAGATATATAAAACTATAAAAATAGTTTTGAAAAGGTAAGCCTATTAATGTAAAATTGTTTAAGATTGAAATAAGACTAAAAAATAAATAAATAAATAAACAAACATCATAGGTGTGCAGCTTAATCAATCCTTTGTCAATCAACTCACTTAACTGTATCAACAGGTCAGTTTTAGATTTTGAAACTATTCAGTTTTCCTTAAGTATACAACACACGCTTTTACAGAAAATACAATCTGATCCAACTGTGCAAGCATCACACTTGGGAAGAGTATCCCATCTTCTTTTGAGTTTTTCTGCAGTCGGTGCAATACTACCACTTACTGCACTGGAGTTTGGTGCAGAAGAAGGGCAGGAAGAAATGATTTTCGTTTTGTACTAGACTTAACATTTAAAAAATCAACAATACAAGTTACACAGCATTTGGTGGTTTATAATACAGTACTTTAGAATTGTGATAAATATAACTGATGGAGATAAATCGGACTATTGATATGACTGTTATTGAACTGAATCAAATGGAATATCACAATGGCCCAAAAATCTATTGGAATGAACAGTCTACCTATGATTCACCGCTGCACTGACTAGTAGTCATTTATGTGTAATCTATGTCACGGCTCCATTCAGTCAGATCAAACTGACGTGGATAAAACTCTTACTCATACTATGAACACAATCAAACTCACATTATGACTAGATGTGAGTTTGATTGCCTAGAAGATGAAACTGATCAAAAATGAAAGATAGTGCCATGTGGAATGTGTGTGTGTGTGTGTGTGTGTGTGTGTGTGTGTGTGTGTGTGTGAAAAAGTACCAGAGCAAGATAAGCCTTGGTTACTGTTCTGTCTTTGAAGCAGTGAAACGCTTGTCCAGCTGCCGCTTTATTCAGCGCCACACACAAAGCTCCGCTGGTGGAAAAGTCCAGCTGATGGCAGAACCTGCACGGAGAACACAACCGCACACACAGAGACAGATAGAAGAGAACCAATTGTGTGAACACACAATTACACAACGCTGTACATGTCACTAGACCAATATTGTGCCATGATTCTATCATCTTATAGAATGGTATATGTCTTGTTTGCTTTTGTTTTTTAACCTGAAGCCGTAGTGTGTTTGAGGGTCAGCGAGCTGAGGGAATCTGTGATTCAGTTGTTTCTGCACCGTGTGCTTTTCACTCCACAGTTTGCTGTCGATGCGAATGTCCCAGTGTTTATTCAGCACCACGTAATCTGCACTGTGGTACAACACGCACAGGTTCTCCACGCTCGCCGGCTCCATGCCGCCTGATTCCTTTTTATTAAAATAGTAAAATAAAAAGCAGGTTAGGTTAGGTTTCTATTACAGCTTGGTCATGTCACACAAACAAATAGAGTGACTAATTATAAGCTTAGGCAGGAAATAAAAACATTTGTTGTACATTAGAGACGGGGGGAAATAATCAATTTGGTTATGTATCATGATTCTATTGTGTGGCAATTCATACAATTCAGGCAGGCAGCTCAACATCCTGTGTGGTACAGTATGAGCAAATAATTTGCTAAATTAGTTTAGAATTCTAAGAAAATCGAATATAGACAGAGCCGAAAAAAATGTACACACACGTCAGGAAAAGGAAAATAGTATATTATATTAATATAATATGAATAATATTATAATATTATCATAATATTATAATATATATCAATATATAACATATAGCAATAAAAAATTACAAAAATATTATACAAGTTTTTACTTTTATACACTTTTAAACAACAAGCTAGAAAATGTGCAATATCTTGGATATCAATGATAACACCATGGTCTTCACTAATTTATTTATTTCTACATTGTAAAGCATTGCTGAATGCGCCCCAAATAGGCAATAATCTCCTGTGAACAGTTAATGTTGAGATGCTACTCATGATCTGTAAAGTCTACATAACAGCTCTAATCTGAGGTGCTCGTTGTTAAATGGTGATTTCTGAGGCTGGTGACTCTAAATAAAACTCTAAAAAGTTTTGGTCTTGCTTTCCTGGGAAGGTCTTCATGAGAGCCAGTTTCATCATGGTGCTTGATGAGTTTTGCAAATGCATTTGACACAATACTGTTGCAAGAGCTATTCTAGAAAGGCTGACCACAATGTCTTAAAATAACAACTGACTGTTGTTGTTATATATACTGTATATTATTATTTTACAGCAGTGTGTGTGTGTGTGTGTGTGTGTGTGTGTTGGTCTTTCGGCTGCTCTCTTTAAGGGGTCACCACAGCCAAACATCCAATCTGCACACTACTTGGCCCAGGTTTTTTTTCCTGGTGAAACCCTCCCATTTTATTAATTTTATCCGCTTGGGACCAGCACTGCATCCAGTAGCTGGGGTTTGGGCACTGTGTATATAAATCAAATTGGGATATTTATAAAATGGTGATACAAAATCATGAATCGCAATACAAATTAAATCTGTACCTAGGTATCATAATATCTAATAACCACATACATTCTTATAATTTCTTTCTTACTTTCCCAATACCAATACCAAAGTCTTTACATTCTTACATTCTCTGCCTCCACTGAACACTTTAAAACTACTTTGTACTAAAACTTCCTCTACTCTGTTTAGGTCTAACTTTTGGAAATATCTTTTACATCTCTAAAAACGTAAAAAAAAAAAAAAAAAAAAATCATTTATCTATATATATATCAAATGTAATAAACATTGAATTTAAAGTAAGCTGCCCACAGCTCCACCAGCACTGACCTCACATACAGTCTCACGCGCGCTACCCCTCTTACTCCTCTAACAGCAACAGAATGTTCTGGAAAGTACGTGCGGGTTCGTTAAAATTCTTGAATGTAATGAAATAAAAAAAATTGGATATAAAACGAATGAATCAGCCTCTGTGTAAGAGCCTTGCTTGCTATTTGTACTACACTTCCGGTATTTTTTTTTTATTTTTTCAAAATAAGAGCGTTTATTTTGGTAGTCGAATATAATAATTAATTCAAGAAAAAAAATTAATAAACATAAAATGGTAAATAAATACTGTATATAATAAAAATTCTATAGTATAAAAGTTTTAAGCCCAAACAGGCTTTGTGCGCATGTGCGCACACACATCCCGACTTCTGTCTTGTATATTTTGCCGCAATGCATTTTGGGTAACTCAGAGACAACAGACATGGCGTCGCGGATGTTCGTGAAGTGTGTCCGCTCTGTAAGGTTATTACAGCACAGTGGTGTCATCAAATCCATCAGCCACAGGTCACTGAGTCTGGTTGCGTTTAAACAGCCGGGGAAATGGACAGAGCAGAGACGGGTGAGGCTTTATAACCTGCATCATTGCCGCCATGATGGCCTTGTGCTGTGTTCCTGCAGTGACCCTGCAGTGTCTTTGGTGCACAGTGTGTGTGTGTGTGTGTGTGACGGAAGGGGTTCATGTGTAGATGTATGTCTTATGCAATAGAAACACATATGCACGATGTCACCTTTAACTTTCTGTGGAGAAATAAAAGTGTGTTTGGGGAGTTTCAAGACCAGACATGCACAGCTCCACACCTGTTCATTGTCTGATCCACTGGATCTGGTGTAAAGGCTGCTGAACTCTGAACATGCAGGATCATTCACTCACTCTCTCACTCACTCACTCTCCATTCACACCCATGACCACATTAAAGTACTCTTCTCTGCCCATTATTCATGTGAACATGTAAAACTTAAGATTAAACTTCAGTGCTGTCACGTGATCAGAGAATCAATGACCAAAACTTGATTTTTTTAAATGAATTTTTTATTTAAATTACAAAGTTCTCCAGATTTATACTGAAGGTACATGAGGTTTACCCGCGTGCAGATCCTGACGCCTGTGTGCTACCATTACCTGCGAATGGAGTGTGTGGTCAACTCGCTGTAGCTCCTCACGCCACTCCAATGTTTTAGATTGAGCTGCGAGCCATGAACGCACCGCTGTCATCAGAAGTGGAGGGAACCAAACAGGTGAACGTTCGATGGAATGAGGTCAGAACTTTAGGGAGGATGCTTGAACACCTCAAAACTAAGTTTTTGCAGAGTGTCGACAGTGTGTGCAGAAGTGTCCCGACATGCATTATCATGGAAGATCACTTCACCCGTGGATAGCAGTCCTCCGTGTTTAATCCGACTTCTGCTCCTTAATAATAATCTCACTGTAACGAGCACTGTTGATTGTTCCAATACTGGCACTTGAGAATCCTATAAAACTGTAAGCAGTTAGTTGACTTTTTGAACTTTTTCTTGGTCATCGATTGAGGACGTTTCCGTTCCATACTCTGGGGCACTGATGGCTCAGTGGTAGGTTTTTCACCTGCCATGCGGAAGGCCCGGGTTCGATTCCCAGCCAGTGCCCAAACCCCCCAGCCACTGGACATAGTGCCGGTCCCAAGGTTAAATGGGAGAGTTGCGTCAGGAAGGGCATCCGTCGTAAAACCTGTGCCAAGTTGTTGTGCGGACTGGATATTCCGCCGTGGCGACCCCTTGCCAGGAGCAGCCGAAAGACCGACAGCAACTCTGCCGTTTACTCTCCGGCTCGTAGTGATGAATCATGTCTCATCATCAGTAATGATTTTCTTTAAGAAACTTTCATCTTCCTTAGAGTATCTGTCTAAAGTTTGTTTGCAGATATCCCAATGCTTTTATGCTCTTCCGTGAGTCGTTTCGAAGCCAGGTACACCCTCAGACCACAAAAAAACGAATCACTGCACGCTGCAAGTGGGGCATCCATTTTTGCTCACCCTGCAGTTACAAATGAACTGATGTAACATGTTCACACCTGCGCACTAGGGACTGGGGAGACTGTAGCCTAGAACCGAAAGCACTGAAAAGACAGTGTGGCCAACAGAAGTTTTAATGTAACCAGAGTGCGGATAATTTTTGACTCACCCTGGTAGACTAAGGAAAAGATGTGTGTTACAGTAAGTCATTATGGTCCATGGTTTTATATTGATGGTGCAGACATGACAATGACCCTGTTTGCTGTTTTATGTCTGCAGGTCTCTAGTCCTGTGCTGCAGCTGTGCCGACAGTATTGTGATTCGCAGCCACTGACCCTGCAGAGCATCGAGGAACGGGTCATGAACGTCCTTAAGCTGTACGACAAGATCAAGCCGGAAACGGTACGAGCTCATATCATCACATTTAGAAGTACCATCCATGAAAAACGGGATAAATATGCAATCATTGTCCTCAAGTGATGAAGCAAATAGACACACAGATCTAGATGGTTGAATAAAATGTGTGGATACATTTAGGTGGACAGAGACACTTAAAGTAAGACATCAGCCCATGGCAAGCTTTTTATCACTCTAGCGTAGGATAAGGACATCATTCATTCAAACAATATTTCTGTAATGCGTGTTGGGAGAGCGCCATCTTGCACATCGCTGCAAAATCTCTCAGCTGTGGGCCTTTGCAGTTTGGAGGTGTGGGTGGGGTCATCCAGGAAGATCACGATAGAAATAGGATATTGATGATTGAAAGTTATCCTCACTTCCTTTACAGTTTTCCTACTTCTTGTGGTTTTGTTCTACTGTTTTTTTTTTTTTTATACTACTAACTGCTTTCATTATATTTCTTGTTGCAGTTTTATGGCACATGGGGTGTTCAAGTCAAAATGGGACTTTTAACTGTACAGAATAACAGAACACAGTTATAAGAATAAAAACTGCTTTTAATTCTCTATATAATCCCTTGCTACACTAACATACAGTGTTTCACTAGTGCTTGGATACCATGTTTTCTATGTATGCTGGAGACATGATCAGACTGCCTGCCTGCTTCATGTCTGAAACACTGGGCTTCTAGAAACCCCATTAATGAAAATGTCTTTGATTGAGGTCAGGATGGAGGATGTGGCGATAACTATCAGACGAATTTCTGTAATGTGCACGTGTTGTTGGTCACAGTTCCCACAGACAGATGCGTATCTTCTGCAAGTTATCCGTTGATTGTTTTCAAGGATTGTACGTTCCACTCGCTGGATGTTCACAGGAACAACTGCAGTGAGCTCCGAGCCACCACAGTTGTAGGTTTCAAATGTTTTACTGCGGTTAAGAGTCTCATCACCGGACTGTGCTTGAAGTCTTGTAAATGTCAGTCGGTTTTACACCTTCATTCACAGGAAAAGTCTCGGTTTGACTTGAACACCCTCTAAATTATTGTCTACTTTTTTTTTCTTTTTTTTTTCCACAAGAATGTGAGCCTTCTTGATAAGTCTGTAAAGATATGTTAAGTCTCAGCCTGCTTTGGTTCATGCAGATACTACTGTTCTATTTGATTTAACAAAAAGAGGACAATTTCAAAGACAAATACAGGCCCTGAACAAGTGTACAAACGTTCAGTGGAAGGTTCAGAAATCAATCTGTCTGTGAAAGTATAAAGAGCACAATGTAATAGTGATGTCCTAGATAATGCCTGAAAAGATCTTTAGACTTTAGAAAGGTCTTCAGGCTTTTATGTAGGGAATGGAGAAACCGGGCTCGGTCATCCACCATGCTTTTAGAGTGTAGACAAATATCAATATCAGACAAGAAGACGCCAAAATGCCCTTTAGAAAAAGAAGTGAGGTGTTGTGTGAGCCTGTACTTGATGGTGTATATATAAAGGTCCAGCATGAGATATTCCATATTCATTAGGGCTGCAATGAATAATTGATGCAGTCGAATAACGTCGATGAACAAAAAAAAATAGTGAATTTTAGTTCTCAATTACAGGTTCTCCCAGATTTACTAACCTTCAAGTTACAAATTTCTGCAGATACAAACGAACTGCGGTTCTACTTTTGGTTTCAATCATAGAAGTAGTTCACGTGTATTGTATGAAAAATAGACACTGCAGTGCGCCAGATAGAAATATTTACAATTCTATACAATATTTTTGGGAGTCCGCCTCACCAGTTTCAATGAATCAGTCCGGGAGCACTATGATGAAGAAAATGGCTGTCCTGATGGTGAATAATCCTAATTTAAAAAAATTCTCAACAAGACTTTTCACAGTCCAATACAGTGGAAAACAGCTGAGACAAAATGGCGTCTGGTATTCCCATTGCGATTTATAGACGCAGAGACATTTTCACTGTGAGATTAATTTCCTTAGGAGTGACTATGGGTTTTTGGCCACATGATGGCAGTGTGGGGACAGGGGACAGATTTAGTCTAGTGGGTTGGTATGCTTTACATTGTATATTCGTGTCAAAGGCTTATGACTCGCTTTGTCAGACTTAAGAACAAATTCGGACTTACGGATATGCTCCTGGAACAGAACTTAGATTTTGTAAGTTGGGGACTACCTGTAGTTGGTGACGCGTGGGCGCTAATAGTAAAGCCTCTGACAGATAGACATTGCTGCTTATTGTGGTGAAGTAAATAAGAGCGTGATTCTGGCGTTTTAACACTGGTAGCAATATTTGACGAGATGATTTAATGTTATCCATCAAACCACTAGTCGAGTGTTTGACTAGCCGTGCAAGAAAACACACAAACGACAAAAAAGTAGTAGTAGTAGCATTAATTTATGGGTGGGGCGTTCAAGCCTGCAAAACATCATGTATTTTCGGTCTGCACATACGAGTTAAGAGAGTGATGGGTACGAGGAATTTATAGAACACCGGCTCACAGCAACCTACTGACACTACTTGCCACATTCTCCCCAGGTGTGCGACGTGACCACGCCCCCAACACCACAGGCTTCACCTCAGTTTTCTTAGTATTTCTACTTAATGGCCATCTTTGCATAAATAAAGTTATATTTTAGCAGATTGTAGATTTTGACTTACTTTTTTAGATTTTTTAAATATTTTTATTTGTATATTGAAATTTAATTGTATTTCTCAACCTTTGTCTGGTCCAAGTAGTGAACCCTGAGGACTTCCTGTAATTATCTGATAAACCCAGCATCTCTAGGCTATAGGTTATTAAAAATCTGCTCGAACTAAGTGGAAGCAAAGCCCCAGATGCGCAACTCCACATGAGTACAGAGGAATATGTGCTGATTTAAAGCAAAACAAAGTCAATTGTTGAGGAGGATTGCCATCCAGACCACCAATGCTAGGTGGTGAGAGCAGCTGGCTGAGATCAATCAAGCCATCTGAAATGAAAAGCGAGATGATGTGTGCGTTTGCGGTTCTCAGCGTGAACTTGAACATGACCTGTATAACGGATTTTATGCACAATCGTTCCTGTTCACCTGCGTGCAATGTGCAAAGTGAATCATGCAAACTAATTATGTTTGTTTTTCCACACGACAGCTTCAGTCATCTTCCCACTTTATGAAGGATTTGGGGCTGGACAGTTTGGATCAGGTGGAGATCATCATGGCGATGGAAGATGAGTTTGGTCAGTCCATCTAAATATCTACCCTATATACTGCTTTCCCTTAGCCTGAATAAAAACATTAAATGCCAGATACCCATGCAGCGTTACACAGTTCCTTGCTACAAAGACAATGTCAGTTGATATGAGAAATTCATTATGTTACACAAAAAACATAATAATAACACATACTAATTTGTTTCTAAATAAGGAATAAAATGCAACAGGGCATGCTGTTATAATAAACAATTATTGTACAACAATTACTGATTAACTGCTCTTTCTTCAGGATTCGAGATTCCAGATGCGGAAGCAGAAAAGCTCATGACTCCCGCAGAAGTAGTACAGTACATCGCGAGCAAAAAGGACGTGAACCAATAACCACGTCTCCCTTTCCATGTAAGGTTTCTTCTTGAACTATGTTTGTTAGATGTTTCTCTGACAGTCTTCATGAGCAAACTCCTAAGGATGTCCATAAATACAATGCTGTGAAAGTTTTTTTTTTTTTTTATTGTCAAATGATGATTCAGATCATTTAAACATTTTATATTACACAAAGATAACCCGATTAAATACAAAAAGTTTTTAAACAGTCATTTATTAAAGGGGAAAAAAGCTGTCCAATCCTTCCTGGCCCTATGTGATAGTTTTCACGGTTCTATCCTGAAGCTGCAAAACAGCCCCAGAACATCCCACCACCAGAATGCTTGACAGTTTGTATGATGTTCTTTTTATGAAATGCTGTGTTAGTTTGACACCAGATGTAATGGGACTCGCACCTTGCAAAACCTTGTTTACTTTTTCTCACATCAGTCCACAAATATTTGCCCAAATGTCTTGAGAATAATCTTTAAGTGTTCCTTTGTGTTCTTTTTGGTCAGCAGTGGCTTTCGTGTTGGAACTCTCCCATGGTTGCCTCCTTTTTTATTGTTAAATCATTAGTAATGTCCTTTACTGATGCAAGTGAGACCCACACAGTTCGTTAGATGTTGTTCTGGGTTCTTTTATAAGCTCCTGGATGAGTCGTCTTTGTGCTCTTGGAGTAATTTCGGTAGGCTGGCCACTCCTGGGAAGGTTCACCACTGTTCCAAGTTTTCTCCATTTGTGGATAATGGCTCTCGCCGTGGTCCACTGGAGTCCCAAAGACTTGAAAATAACTTTGTTACTCTTTTAAGACTGATGCATGTCGAATTAATTTGTTTCTTATCTGTTCTTGAATTTTTTTAAGATTGCTGCATGATGTGTTGCTTTTAGAGATCTTTTAGTGTGCTTTGCTTTGTTAGACAGGTTCTATTTTAGTGATTTCTTGATTCAACAGGACTGGATGTGGCAAGTGAAATTGAACTCATCTTTCCAAAAATCACGGCTGGTTCATTCATTATTTGATGAACGGTGCAATGACTTTTTTACATAGTACTAGATGAAATGAATGAAGTGTGACAAATATGCCAAAGAAAAAAATCAGGAAGGTGCAATAACTTTTTCATAGCAGTGTAGTTTTCATTTATTCTGTTCTTTAGGAATGAAACATTTAAAAGACCTAGCATAAGAATCTCTTTGCGTTTTGAGTTTCAGAGAAAAGAGTTTGACATGTCCTGTGAGAAACATTTTGTAATACTGGGTCTCATTTATCAGTAGTTGAAAGTGTTTGTATAATACTAGTCCTAAACCATATACATCTGAAATGATGACTAAACAGCAGATGGACTTCCTCAGAAGATGGCTCGAAAATCTGTGCCAGTAAAATTGTATATTATTTGATGTATACTGTATATCATAATTATTGTTCATCAGTGCATGAGAAGCTATATAATTTGACTGAAAAATACTTTTTTTTTTTTTTAGATACTAATTATCTTTTTTTTCTCAATCTTTCTTCAGACATCAAGACTTTGAACCTGCTCCATTTCTCTCCTGGACAAATTCTGTCTCTGTCACCACTTTTGTGTAATGCTTAATCAAAAAGAATATTATTCGCATTTCAACAATAAACTGAAATTTAAAATATTTCCTTTCACCGTGTTCAATCTTTACATCTTTATTTCACAGTTAAAGGTTAAGCACAGATTAAGGTTACAGGAGGTTGACATTTGGGAGGTGAGATCTGTGAGTGCTGTTTTATATGTTAGCCTATGTTAGCAGTATACACTGTCTGGCCAATAAAAGTCGCACACTCCAGTATTTAGTTTGGTTGCCCTGGTGCCCGTGCCATTATGGAAGTAGCAAATCCATAGATGTGAAAACCTGGTCATTCAGGACATCAGCTGACTTCATTTTACTGCCACATAATGTTGCTGAGCCTAGACCTGACCAACTGAAGCAACCCCACATAACACTGCCCCCAGAGTTTTTTTTATTTTTTTTATGTTTCTCCCTTTTACCCTGACACGCCGGAAAAGGTTCAAACTGGACTCATCAGACCACATGACCTTTTAAAGTCAAATCTTTGTGCTCCAGAGTAAATTGAAGTCTTTGCTTTATCCCGTGAGTTGTTCTTAATTCTTATCAGTGATTCTGCACTGGACTGCTTGATCTAAGCTGATAATTTAACCATTTTGAAACTGTGCCTCTATCGACGTTGTCTTGCAAAAGTCTTCATACCCATTAAACTCTTTCACATTTTGTCAAACTACAACCGCAGGCGTAAAAATGTTTTTTTATTGGGATTTTGTGTGTGATGGACCAGCACAAAGTGGCACACAACTGTGAAGTGGAAGGAAAATAATGGATTAAAAAAAAAGTTTATTAAAAATCTGAAAAGTGTGGTGTGCATTTGTATTCAGCCTCTTTTACTCCTAATTAAATTCCAGTGGAACCAATTGCCTTCAGAAGTCACCTAATTATTAAATAGAGTCCACCTTGTGTGAAATTTAATCTTTATAAATCCAGCTGTTATGTGAGGTTTGTTAGAAAACATTAGTGAACAAAAACTATCATGAAGCCCAAGCTTTGAACATCTCATGGAGCACTGTTCAATCCATCAGCCAAAAATGAAAGTGTATAACACGTCCACATACAGTAAACTGACAGGCTGGACAAGGAGAGCATTAATCAGAGAAGCACGAACCTCACCTCAATGAGCGGCAAGAAGTACGCCGTTGTTGAAAGAAACCCATAAGAAGTCCCTTGTGCAGTTTGTGACAAACCATGTGGTTGGGGGGCAGCAAACATGGTGAAGATGGTCTTCTAGTCAGATAAGACCAAAATGAACTATTTGGCCTAAATGCAAAATCACATGCACATCACCCTGAACACACCAATCCCACTGTGAAACATGGTGGTGGCAGCATCATGTTTTGGGGATGCTTTACTGCAGCAGAACAGGGAAGCTGGTGAGAGTTGATGGGAAGATGGATGGAGCCAAATACAGGGCAATCATAGAAGATCTGCAAAAGATTTGAGACTGGGGCGGAGGTTCACCTTCCAGCAGGACAACGGCCCTAAACATACAGCCTGAGCTACAACGGAATGATTTAGATCAAAGCATATTCATGTGTTAGGATGTAAGTGCAGACCTAAATCCAGTTGTAAATCTGGGATAAGACTTGAACATTGCTGTTCACAGACTGATTGAGCTGGAGCGACAGTATGTTGCAAAGAAGAATGGGTAAAAATTTCACTTTCTAGATGCGCAAAGCTGGTAGAGACATAGCCCAAAAGACTTGCAGCTGTTCTACAAGGTATTGACGCAGGGGTGCTGAATACAAATGCAAGCCACACTTTTTAGATATTGATTTGTAAAAAAAAAAAAAAATTAAATTAAAACCATTTATCATTTCCCTTCCACTGTTATAGTGTTGGTCATCACATAACATACATTTACGTTTGGGGTCGTAACATGACAAAATGTGGAAAAGGTTAAGGGGTATGAATACTTTTGTAAGGCAATATATCAATCAACTGTGTTGGTGCTGGCAGTGTACTTTAATACGACTATTAACTATTATAAATGATTTCACAGTGAACTTTTCTTGACGTACTTTAGACATTGTGATATTGCTAATTTTTTTTTTTGGAAGCATATGAATAAATATTTGATTTTTTTTATTTTTGGGTTTTCAAAAAAGTAGAATTTAATTACATTCTAATTTAAATGGTTTATTCTAATTTTCTAATAATTTTTCTGCTGAAAATACTTCTACTACTTAATATGCAAATCGTTCAAAGCGGATTTTTCATAAGTGCTTATGAACATCCTGTGTGTGTGTGTGTGTGTGTGTGTGTGTTGGATGTCTTGCTATACTGTATCATGTAACTGATAATTGCTTGGGGAGGGACACAGAGCAAAAAACAAAGCTGGTAGTGTTTGTGTGTGACTTTTATCCATTTGTTTCATGCAGTAGTGAACAGCACCAGTAGAGGGCACCTTGGTTTCTTTGCCTCAGCTTAAAGTGTGTGTGTGTGTGTGTGTGTGTGTGTGTGTGTAGCCCTGACTTTCTCTGGGTAGAGGTGTGCACTGAATATAAATGAGTTCTGTGGAAGAGCAAAGTAAGTGTGTGTGTGTGTGTGGTTTCCAGGCTTTGGTGATGAGTGGTGTCTGCAGAGGCCCAGGAAAGGGAGATAGACAGGAAGAAAGAAAGCAAGAAGAGACCTACAGGGAGAGTAAGAGAAAAGCGATGAGACACAGCGAGACACGAGGACAGGAGACAGTCAAGGTGACACAGGACACAGGATGACTGTGAGAGAAACAGATACTGAGGACTGTCAGACCTCATCAATATGTATGAGGTGGGAGTGTCTGGGTTGACTCCACCCCTCCGGAGTGATGCCGGATTTGTCTGAATGCTCGTCTTTGTCGAAGACTAAAACACACACACACACACACACACACACACACACACAAACACACACACATTTGGGACACCTTACAAGCCGTCACACTTGTTCCTTTGCTCAGCCCCACACCATGAGAGCTGGACAAAACGTTGATTGTGCTGAAGCCGAGCAAACATATACACACACACACACACACACACACACCTCTGCCTCTCATCTCTCTCTCTCTGCCTTTCTCTCCCTGGTTCCCTTCAGCACTACAACTATCTTCAGCTTATGCAAATGGATGTGTGTGTGTGTGTGTGTGTGTGTGTGTGTGTGTCAGGCGGGATTTGAGAAGTCTTCTTTTCTCTGTTTAAGCAATATCTTTTAGAAGTCCAACTACACTTAGCCGGATAGGATTAAGGCATATTTAATATTCATTATCGCTATTATGTTTGGAGCAGAACAACCCTGCTGAGGCTCGTTTTTACTTTATATCCCCAGATTCCTTCCATCCGTCCATCCATCTATTCATCTTCATGCCAACAGTACAATGTATTAATATACAATTTTTAACATTTAATTTAATACTTTTTTAATTATCCACCCAGTTAAATAACTCTTAAGGGAGATGTGTTTTTAGAATATAATTAGGAAAAATGTGTTTAATTAAAGGCGCCACAGTGGTTCGTGGTTAGCACTGTCGCCTTGCACCTCCAGGGTCTAGGTTTCGATTCCCGACTCTGTGTGCATGGAGTTTGCATGTTCTCCCCGTGCTTGGTGGGTTTCCTCCAGGTACTCCGGTTTCCTCCCACAGT